>CACRXK020001380.1:4834-38636 GCA_902702795.2 Paramuricea clavata | reverse complement strand
TATTTGTATTGCTTGACTGAAATGTAGAAGTTTTGCATATGCTAATTATAGAACTACAATGTAATTTCATCTCGGCAAGCGGGACGAAATATTCCATATGAACGCACGGAAATATTCGTCTCGGTAAGCGAGACGTCCCGGTAACAGATAATACGCAGCTTTCGGAACGAGTTCTATGATTGGTTGCTTTGAGTGAGAAGGTCGAGAAGGTCGAGAAGGATAATGGCTATGTGATTGGCTAACGCTGTATCACGTGCACTATTTATTTAGTGCGTGATAAATTGCCTCTGATAAATTGTTGTTGTTCTGCTTGCTAAAAATATCATGCTTTGAGGGTAAAAATGTAAAATAGCCAGTTATCATAATAGACGGGTTCGACGACTTTTTCAAGAATGTCATGGACCAAACGAGGGACTGGTTCGTGCTCAAATTGCGGCCAAGAGTATTCCACTAGATGGAAGTCCGTGAACTGTAGTATTAAAATGTGGTAGCGACATCGGTGGGACGCGAGAAGTGAAAGCGAAGAGGTCGCGTCTGAATCAGCCAGCAGCAGTACTGATTTATGAAAGTACGCAAGAAAAGCTTTTCTCTGTAAACACAAGTAAACGCGATGACCGTTGCCGTGTGGTTCAGGAAGGTCTACATTTTTGTGTTCACATCAAGTTTAGTTGTGCCCACACTGAAAAGTGCATGTTCGCATAGTGTCGTCGCAAATTTTATGTCTGGACTCTGGCTGTTTGTCGAATTATTTTTCAAGGTAAGATGAAAGTTTGATCACAAATAACAATGCGTTCTGGTCGATACGCGTTGAAACTTGAAGCGAATGAATTAACTGTATTTAAATTATTAAATTTTTAGGTGCATACAAGTCTTCATATAAACAAGTGCAGCTCGTCGATGGTCAGTTTGTAAAAAATCTGATTGAACTTGAACATAGCTTAATAGAACATCGTACTTCAAGGTATAAATAATCACAGTGATAGTTTATTATTAATATTGTTATTATGGGAATATCAATTGAGCAGTATCGTGCCCGCATTGGAACACACAATTGTATACGAATGAAAAATTATAAACTCATTGACTTGTACAAAGATATTGCTATAGCAACCCAGTGTGGAAACTTTATACCAGCAGTTAATACATGTAATAACATGTCAACCGACTTTTGTAAACGATATAATGGTCTGTAAGAATATATCTCTGAGATATGTCCATTGTTAGCATAATGTATAGGAAATAAAATCCTACCGGCCTACATTTTATATATTCACCTGGCTGTGTCACTACAGTTCAGGGCAGGGTTGGCAAATGTTCTTATATTAGTTGTTCTTATATGTTCTTATATTATATAAGAACATTTTTTTGGGAGGCAAAAATGTTCTTATATTTTCTTATATTATTCTCATTAATTATTCTACTTCGAAGTAGTAAATTTTAACTATTTGACATTCATCCTGAAAATAAAATATACAGATAATAGTCGTATAGATACAGCAGTAACAACTTTTTATAATTTTTAAAGCCAAGAGGTTACATTACAGCAACATCTAAAATTGAAGTTGAATCGTCATTTTAGGATTTTGGATGATTTGTTAATATGACGTCATCAAAGTTTTTGAAAATGTTCTTATATTGCAAAAAATGTTCTTATATTAATATAAGAAATAAGAACATTTTATTTTTGAAAAAATGTTCTTATATCCAACCCTGGTTCAGGGTATACTATATTCTTGGTAACGCTTACAATTTCTTGTATTATATAGTTTTGCAGTTCTGACTGAGTACAATCTTAAATTAATCATTACAAATGAATGGTGTCGCCGCCATGCAGAAGCTGACGAATGAAATAAAACTGTCAACAATTAGATTTTGTCTCCCCATCAGGTGTGAGCAGATTCTTCAGTGGTTTTGCAATAGGGGTAGCCTTGAAGGTGCCATTAAAACGATAATTGGGACAAAAACTGACTTAATATTTCTATTTATTATTCATTGCACTGTGTTCTCGGTTTTTCATTGGCTAAGAGCCTACAAAAAATTTTGGGTATTTGTAGGTACCTGTGCTATTTCCAGCAGAAACAATAATCTGCAGAGGTTATTGGACGGCACCCGAGATATTTCAGCGGTATGTTATGTGAAAATACAAATTGGCGGGAAATTTTCAGTTGAATTTACGAAAAGTTAATCAATTCAATGAATATTATTTTATTTGTTTTCAATTGTTGCTTGTTTTGTTTTCTTTCTGTCACAAAATGAATAATAAAACAATTATTGAATTCGGATTGCGCAGGATACCAGAATTATTCAGACCTTGGTCAATGTTATCTGCCGAATTCCTGCTGGATATCCTGCTCAGCCCCATCCAATAATTGTTAAATATATGAAACTGTTATAATTAAATTCTACATGTCCAATGATTCATTCAAGTATTATCATTTATATATAATATGATTTTGTCTGATATTCAGTGGCAAGCTTGCCATGGCAACTGGTCATACCACGCCAATAAACCTGCATCTATTTGACTAATGCAAATTATTAAAAACTTGCATAGCATGATCTGTTGCAATGACTAGCTTCACCACTGACAGTGTTATAAATGTACATACAAAAGCAAGAAGTTATAGAGGGGGGGGGGTGAAAAGGTTTTCGGATTGTCGGATTCCACCAATCTTATTAATACAGCGGATTGCGGATTTATGTAATATTTTGGCTGAGATTGGGGATTTTGCTTGCAATTTAGTTCGAATTTGCAAGGTGTTTGATATTCAAATTGCACTTTTCCTACATACAGAACAGGTGTCTTAGGGGCTGTTTACATGATGGAAGGTGGGATGTCATTATTTTGATGTGTTGAAATAAGTCAGTAGGCTAAACAAAAGTTAAAATGCTGGTTAAGAGAATTCAAATATTGTGGAGAAGATCTTGTAGTTCCAGAAGACTGTTATTATGTTTCGTTTACAGTTAACTAATTAATCTATCTCAAGAAAATAATGAATTTTGCACTGTGACTTGTTTCAATACATCAAAATAACCCCGGCTCACATCTCGTCATGGCAAAGCGGGATCATATATAAAACAGCCCCTTATCCAGCAAATTACGCATGCTGTCTTTGATCCCTTAGGGGTGAGACAGCACTTTCCTTGCGATAGTAACTTCTAGTTTATTTGTATTTTACCCACCGCAAAAGTTTAGCTTATTCAGGGAGGATACACGTGCGTTCACGTGCGTACGAAGCGTATAAGGAATGGATCATTAGCAAATGATGGGGAGTGGTCCATTTGCAACATGTACGATTATTTTTTCAAACTTTTTTGCTTGTGTCGATTATTTTTTTTAATAATCCCTTGCTCGAATTTTTTTTTTTCCAAAAATTTTTGGCGCGGGGGGGGGGTTTAGAACTTAAAAATTTTTTCAGGACGTAAAAATGGGGTCAAAACAATTTTTCAAGACTAACATCAGTTTAGTTAAGGTTTAAAACACATTTTCCCTGACAAATTCTTCTTAAAGCAATTAAAACGCTTTTTTGCACCAATATCTGCTACATTTAGGTTTAGAAATTTTTTTCTCACACCATTTAATACAAAGTTATATCAAAAAACGTTCCAAATTATTTTTCTTTTATTTTCCAAATTTGGGAGCCACCCTTACACTGTACCTCTGATAGGCCCTGTCAACTTATAATTTTCCCTATTGAAAAGTCTCTGCACGAATTTTTTTTTCAAACTTCTGGTGCACGAATTTTTTTTTCTGTTTCCCCTGCTCGATTTTTATTTTTGCTTTTGCCCCCCCCCCCCCCCATCACTTTCCTAATGGTCCGCCCCTAAGTATCATCCGAGTCCGAGTTGCAACTCAAGTCGGAAGTCGGAAGTCGGATCTCGGACTTTCCTGATGAAAATCCGAGTTGTAACTCGGAAATTTTGTTAATGAAAATTCGAGATATCCGGCCGTCAGACTTTCGTTGACCGGAGGCCCTGTTAAGCCTGGTTTCCATTAAATCGTAATCATCGCAATAGTCGCGGAACGCGGCCATCGCTATCGCAAAAAGGGGTTTTAGGTATAAGGTATACTTCTCCAAAGTAATGTAGTTGTAAACTATTAATAACAATAGACTTTGGGTCAAGGCATTTTTTAATACCATGGATTGGTGGGGCATTTGCCCCACAAAGCCCCTTCCTCTGCCCCACCAATGAGGAAAAAAATGGCCTATTGCCCCAAAGCCAGGCCCCAGGACCTGGATGGAGTAAATGAGTTTAACAATGAAAAGAAGTTTAAAATTATAATTTTTTTATCGTTTTATGCTCATAGTGGGAAATGTTACTAAATAATAACCCCCCCGAAAAAATTTTAAAATTTGCATGGGGCTCTGAAACAGCATTTAATGCGTTCTGGCGTCACTTTTAAAATTAATTTAATGATTAGAAAATGCATGTTTTTGAGTGAATTTTTTACTAATACGCGACTCAAACAATTAATTGAACCTTTTCCGAAGCGTATTTATAGCTAGTGCCTATTGTTAAAAAAATAAGACCCGCTAATTGCTGACACATCGATTTTGAGTATACACGCTTTCAATCCAACTCTAACGACAAACTAAAAACCAAACTGCAAGAGCGTGAAAGCTTCGCAATCATTTCCTGATTCTCAATCGCCAAAGCAATGATCAGTGGGTCTAAATACGCTCGGTAGTCCATAATCAAATTTCAATAATAGATTAGACAACGTCAATTTTATGAAAAAGAATATTCTTTAAATTAGTTATATACATGGAAGGTTATAGATTTTCTTTCTTTGGAAAATCTGACAGGCAGGGCCGTAGCGGGGTGATAAGGTCCCCCAACTTTTGTCAGAATTAACATATTCGGAAAATCGGGTTGGCCATTCGGAAAATTACGGCAATGATAGTATAACAAAATTTTAGTTGTTTAAACAGAAAAAATATTATAAAATGGTATTGTTAGTATAAACCATTGGTATAAACTGAGTTACGAAATCACGGCATTTACATGGATAACGTAAAACAAATCGTAAATCGTAAAAAATTTCATCACAGCTTGAAAGAGCATCACAAAATTAGTAATATTCCGAAGTTTCGTTGCGAAATGTTGTAAAATGCGGATAATATGCTGTATATAGCCTTGCGAAATTTGCCATTTTTCATTCATTTTGCATTACAAACGGAAATTCATAATCAGATGACATCATCCATGACGAATCACAAAGAATAATATTACCCATACTCTTTCCTGTAATCACGGTTAATAGAACTAGATGGTTAGGCTAGCTGGACCACGTGACAAATATGTTATTGTTCATTTTTATTTTTGGTCACGTGACGAGGAAAGGGGGTGCTTTGTGATGAGTGACTAGGAAAACATATGAGTGAGAACATAATATGCCAACAAAAGATCATATTTCAAAGTGCTAGAGGGCTTCTGAGATCAAGAGATGAAAATATCGAAGAAAGCGAGCGTCGTGAACAGTTTATGATCGAGGGGACGAAGGCTTTGTTTATACACCGCGTTTGGATAATCGTATTTTTGCCGTTGTTTTAGTATGTCAGGATACGGTTAAACGTTTGAAGTAATATTGAACAGTATGGTTGGCTCTAATTGTGCTTTGTATGGCTGTCCGACCAGCAGAACGCGTGAATTTGCAATTTTTAAAATCCCTGTTGTTGGCGCAGCCGATGTAGTGACTGCGTAGGAGACTACAGCCGATGGTGAACAAGAAGAGAAATGCTCGCGAAGAATGGCTTCGAATTGTTTTAAAGGACTAGAGAAAAGACGGTAGATCTTCAGAAACAAATAAGATTTTCCTTTGTGAGCGTCATTTGAAGCCATTGTAAATTTTGCATTTTATGCATGCGCTTGTGTGATCAGATGTAAACAAAGAGGGCATTGTATTTGCATATTTACATATCCCATGTTTATTAAATATCTATCTTCTGTAGACCCCAAACGAAAGATTTTATAACTGGTAGCGTACCACTGAAAATTTACCTACAATAAACACGAAGTTCCCAAGGCTGAGCGTCGCATTCTCAACGTATAAATACCAGATAAACAACCTACGAATTACACACGTTTATAGTTCAGTGGCTGGCGAGGTGGCTGGTGTGTCCAGTATTGAAATTAAAACTGATGGCAGATTTAGATAATATGCAAATATGGAAAGTAGAAGAAATTCAAGATAACCTAGGAGGTCCAAGGCTCAAAAAGCAATTTAAAATGCAAAAAAAACTTAAGTTTTTCACTATCATATGAAAATGGTTTATGCTTGTTTTGTTCCAAAAGTGGTATATTTGCATGTAAATATTTTTTGTGGTCACTCGATTTTCATACCAAGATTGGTGAATTAAAGGTCATGATATTATATTATCTGGTATTCAACAGAAATAAAGTCAAATCAGGGTACATCAAAGTTTTAATGGGTTAATTAGGGGCTGATTACACATGGAGCATTTTCAACCCTGGGGTTGTCTCCTACAGATCTACAGTTGGGGCCTACAGTTGGGACCTACAAGGCCTGGGCTGAACCCTCGCCCTTGTCTGTAATTTAACACCTTCGTTCACCATACTTACCCGTTTGGATGGTGAGGTGTTAGCCCGGGTGACCGAGGGGTGGCCTGGAACGACTACTGGTACTACTGTTACTTGGACTCGGGTTAAGATCCATACCAGTGGTATCTTGAGCAGACCACCCCCGCAGGGCTAACACCTTCACACCAATTAACAATTGGTGGAAATATAAAAGAACAGGAGAGAAAAAAAATCTTTGTTCCTAATACGTTTACTACGCTTCCAACGCACAATGATTACTAATACCACCAATGCGCGGCCAACCTCTTATTACATACTCGCCCGGCCCCCTTTTGGTCACATGATGTGCCGACGTAACGAGGCTTGGTTCCCTAGCTGTTAACCTTTGTTATTGCATAACCTCATACAAAATGCTATCAAAATCAAATGCATGATTTCAAAATTTTCAATTCAGGGCCAAGTTCAACCCTGCTTCAGCTAGCAGAGTTAAATTTCAACCCCAGGTTGGACTTCGCCTTGGGTTAAAAATTTTATCATGTAATCGTTTCAACAGCAGGGCTGAAATTATTCATAAGTTACTCAAGCATTTGATGAGGTGGTTTTTGTTTTCACTTCCAGGAATGTATAGTATTTCAACCCTGGGGATGAGATTGTCCATGTAATCGCAAAATATTCAACCCAGTTATGTAAACTGTGGGGCAGGGCTGTACTGAATGGTGGCAGATTACCATAATTAAATCACTTCTATTTCGACCAGCCAAGAAAGTTTAATTAAAAACAATATACAATAATTATTGTATAATATATGATAAAATTATTGAATTATGGAAACAGTGTTGTGAACTTCTGACAATCTTTAACAATTAAGAAGTTTATCAAGTTTTATATGTTATCGCATCCCCTTTCTCAATCACTCAATGCCTTTCAATAATTAATGCTATACTTTAAAGATGCGGTACAGTCCGTATGTAAACAAAGGCTTTGTTTACATTTCGGTATCCAAAATATTGAATTTTATTTCACAACTAGTTATATTTTCATGATTCTAGAAATTATCAAGAGACAACAATCAAGCTTTGCAAGAACATAAAATGAAATAAAAACCTAAATAAACTGTTTGTAAATAAAAAGAGGGCTCCTTTGTGCACATGCACAGATTGGACTGTACCGCATCTTTACAGTAATAGTAATAAAGTCTCTGGTGTAGGAAAATGCTCCGACTGTTAAAAATAAAGAAAAACTATATTTTCCGTACAGTTTCTGTGCAGAGCTCGAGGGTTGAACTTCACGAAAAATCACAGCATTTTCCAACAATGCCGACATTTTGCTGGTGTAGTGTTTTATAAAAATCCGATCAAATATGCTCAGGAATATATTTGCTGCTTTATAGTTCTCACAATTTTATAGCTGCTCACACAAACGAGGAATCAAGCCATATAAAAACATTCTAAAATTGTTCCTTGGACAGAATATTGTGTAAAGTGGCCATGCAAAGCATCGAACAAAGCATCAGTAGAGGAAACAGTAGCCAAACTGACCTGAATCGATGTAATATAATCAAACCACGTCCTCTAATAGTCAACGCAGCACGAGTTTTGTCTCTCCCCTTTATAGACTTGCACACTATCTCTCACTGACTAAAAGGAAAAACCCTCTCGCCATCAATTTCTTGTATAGCTTCGGTGAATTCAGCGTCTGTTTCGTCTAACTGTATTCCGTTAGAGCAACAGACACATCAAAGTTGTATAAATCCTCTGCGGTTGCATCGTCTAGTTGCGATAAATGTCTTCGTCCTCTTATGCCTCGATCATAAACTGTTCACGACGCTCGCTTTCTTCGATATTTTCATCTCCAACGTTCAAAATAGGTTCGTATGTTTGTTGGCTTTCTGTTTCAATTTCCACCTGGCTATCTTTAAAACAGGGAACGGGGAATCCGGGAATCCGGGAATCGGGGAATCCGGGAATCGGGGAATCAAGGAATCCGATAACAATTTTATAAAAATTTAAATAAAATTTTTATTCAATTTACAATTTATGCAATAAAAGAAAATGAAGCTTAATCGAAAGTTTGACGTCACACCAAAATTGCAGGACACGAAGTCGTGAAAAAAAACAGTTTAATACTTTTAAACGGGCATTTAATGTAAACTTCACGCAGGATATAAACTAAAGCGAATGTGTAATAGCCATGATTGCGCTAAATTAAAGAGTTTCGGTATGCATTGTCGCCATTTTTTGTTGGCACTTACATGTAATATAATATTTCATTGCTTTGATTGTGATTGCGATTGTCAAATATAATAGCGGTAACACGTTTGCAAGTCGCTTTTTCCTGCTGACATTCATGATGTAATATGATATTTCATTGCTTTGATTGTGATTGTCAAATATAATAGCGGTAACACGTTTGCCAGTCGCATTTTTCCTGCTGACATTCATGTCTGGAGTGCATGGAAGCTTTAAAATGCCATCGCTAATAAAGCGAAGGCGAATAGATCATGGTCTGCCTCCAACTGTAGTTTTACTAACCAAGACTGAAGACCAGAGATAAATTTGTACAACTGAAAGTCTGAAACTATACTTTAACAAAACTTTATTTGTAAATGTTGCGGAGTTTGTACTTTGCTCTCGCCTGATTATGTTTTTCGTGACTTCGAGTTGTATTTCAGGTAAAATCCTCCGACACCCCTCAACTTCAGATGCTTCGCTACGTGCCTCATCATCATCATCATCATCAATCAATTTTATTTAAAATCAAAACACGCTAGCCTCGCACAACTAAAAGCTGATTTACAGGAGGGGCGTGATGTATAAAACAGTAGAATATATGGAATATTATATGAACCCCCCAACCTCCCCCCAACAACAAACTGAGAAAAATAAAGTGAAGTAAAGTAAATAAAGAGAGTTAACTATAATTAAGTCAACATGGTTCTAAAAGGACAGTTCCGCAATACTACGCTTAAATTGACTGAGCGAAGTCGCTCTTTTTGCGCTTGCCCTCGTGCTTTTTGCGACCACAGCGCATGAACATGACCTGTTGTTGGTATCGGTATTCGAAGTCGAACTTAAACTCTCTATTTTCCCGTACAACTCGAACGGTCGAAGTCACGAAAAACATAATCAGGCGAGAGCAAAGTACAAACTCCGCAACATTTACAAATAAAGTTTTGTTAAAGTATAGTTTCAGACTTTCAGTTGTACAAATTTATCTCTGGTCTTCAGTCTTGGTTAGTAAAACTACAGTTGGAGGCAGACCATGATCTATTCGCCTTCGCTTTATTAGCGATGGCATTTTAAAGCTTCCATGCACTCCAGACATCATGAATGATGAATGTCAGCAGGAAAAAGCGACTGGCAAACGTGTTACCGCTATTATATTTGACAATCACAATCAAAGCAATGAAATATCATATTACATCATGAATGTCAGCAGGAAAAAGCGACTTGCAAACGTGTTACCGCTATTATATTTGACAATCGCAATCACAATAAAAGCAATGAGATATTATATTACATGTAAGTGCCAACAAAAAATGGCGACAATGCATACCGAAACTCTTTAATTTAGCGCAATCATGGCAATTACACATTCGCTTTAGTTTATATCCTGCGTGAAGTTTACATTAAATGCCCGTTTAAAAGTATTGAACTGTTTTTTTTCACGACTTCGTGTCCTGCAATTTTGGTGTGACGTCAAACTTTCGATTAAGCTTCATTTTCTTTTATTGCATAAATTGTAAATTGAATAAAATTTTTATTTAAATTTTTATAAAATTGTTATCGGATTCCCGGATTCCCCGATTCCCCGATTCCCGGATTCCCCGATTCCCGGATTCCCCGATTCCCGGATTCCCCGATTCCCCGATTCCCCGATTCCCGGATTTCCCGATTCCCGGATTCTCCGATTCCCCGATTCCCCGATTCCCCGATTCCCCGATTCCCGGATTCCCGGATTCCCCGATTCCCCGTTCCCTGTTTTAAAGATAGCCGATTGAATTCAGAACCGTACATCGCATTTATAGTTCGCGTTCATGTGTTGACACGGGAATTGGTACGGTCAGCTGGGCTCTACTTGGTCTGGTTTGATACGTCCTAGGAGAACACCCATGAGAAATCATGAAAACTTAAGTATGGTCTGAGACTCAAGTTTGAACTGTCTTGCTTTGCGTGAACACGCGACCCATGAAGGCGGACAATTCCAGCTCAGGGGCCGGTTGCTCGAAGCCCGTTTAGCTTAAACGGTTGATAAGTCAATATTAAATAACAGATTCACACGTTTTATAAATGACTGAACTTAAATCTCATGCACTAAATATACAGTTGCAAACATAATTGTTCTACTCAAGTTGAAATATTTTAGTTTGGTTACTTGTTGAATGTATAAACTTGATCAATATTTTCGACTTATCCACCGTTTAGCCTAAACGGGCTACGAACAACTGGCCCCAGATAACCGCAATATTCCCGTGTGGAACAAATGAACAAATGCGACTAATTTGCGTCCAGTTGCGATCTCGTCTGCTCTCGTGTGAATGTAATGTAGAAATATGAACAAACTTACCAGAAATTTTCACAGCAACAATGTTTCACTGTATAGTGTAGATAAGGTCGTTCTTTCTGTAAAACAATGCTTTTCTATCTGAATGTATTACAAAACATCTTGTGATCATCTGCGATCTCAAGTGGCTTTATGACTTCCTGTCTAGGAATTACACAATTTTCAAAATGTGTTGAGGTTGTTATTATTATGAATATAGAAGTTACATTTTAATCATTTTAATGCGTATATATATAGCTTGAAAAGTTCAAAATATGGCATTTCTTGTTTTCTTGTACTCGGATATATTACGTCATTTTGTGGAAGCGATATTTCCATGTAATAGTATACGGAGAAATCGGGCACTTCACTATGAAAATCCACTATGACGACAGGAAGATTACAATAAGGATTAGGGTTGTGGTTTTACAAAAGGTTAGGATTTGGGTTATGGTTATGGTAAGGGTTATGGTTGGGTTTTTCCTAAAAACATTAGTGTCCTGTATCTGTCTTAACTTCAATGGAAGTGAGTTTCATACTGGAACACTTTTTAACTGCGAATGATTTTCGGTCAGTTGAACAAAAACTTGACACATAGTCAGTGAAAGAAATACAGACAGACGGGGGAAACATTCCCGGGGAAAATACCCTAAAAACACCGAAGAAATATACCCCGGAACAAATTACCTTGAAGAAATGTCGCGGAGGAAAATACCCCATAAACACACGGTTTGGTGGAAATGTCTGCTCTTCCTGACATTCATATTATGAAAAGAACGACACGATCATCAGCAAGTAATAACGCTAAATATGTCGTCCGCAAATGTAAAACCAATACCTACCAGCAGTCGTTTTTTGTCAGAACGTGTCGAAATATGGAACTCTCTCGTAGATGAACTAAATTATGACACGAACTGCTTCAATTTCTTTAGATCAGCCTTACTGGAATATTACCACAAATCTTTAGAAGTTAATTATAATCCTGATAATCCTCGAACATTTAAAACTATATGCCTGAAATGTAACTCTGTACGAAGTCTTACATATCCGTTATCCTGCTGCTTTTAGTAACTACTATTGTTTGTTCGTAGGTTTGTTAGTCTGTCCAGTTGAATGTCTGTTGTTTGTTTGATTGTATCCAATTGGGCCCGCAGTAATTGGCAATAAGCTGTTGCGGTGTCCCGGCCACTCTGTGTAATTTTATGCCGGCAAAGTTAATAAATAAAATGCACAGTTTACCAACTGGACAGTCCTACCAGTTTTTCCAGATTGTAGATGTGTGTGTTGGCGCAAGCTTTACGGGCCTTTAGTTGCAAACTTACAAGCCTGTTGTTGTGCTTTCGTTGCAATATAACACAAGTTGGAAAAGACTATATATGCCTTAGCTAAGTTACCCCTAACGCAACAATACTATACGAACACACTTTTTTGGAGGTAAAGGGTAAAAATGATAGTTTGACAGGTTTTTAGTGAAACTGGCGTTTAACGTAGATCGAGGCGCGAAGGTACCACAAACTTAAACTATATAACTTGTAGCAATATTTGTGAAAACTATTCTCTCGTCTATTTTATAACCGACTATCTTTTGAAAGAAACTGGATAAAAATTCCCCCGAGTAATGGTACGGATTTCCTCAAACGCGTGTCTACTGTATATAGGGTGTTCTGTAACCTTCATTTGTAAAAAATAGTCGCTGAAAGGGAAGATTAGCATGCTAAGGTTTTTTTCAACGAAACTACATGTTCAATATTTACACAGGGATTATATAGGTTATATCTAAAACTTTTACATGATTAAATTGATGAAAATCTTTGTTGAAACAAATACTAGTTATAGGAAAAGTAATTTATGCATACAATATTTACATAGAAATTATACAAGTTATATATAAAGTGGAAACACAATACGCTTCCCAGTAAAGTTAACCCACTGATCTCAAAACACTGGATAGAGTTTCCTTTTGTATTCAATAAACCAATTTTGAAGTCAGAATATTTATAATCAGATGAGATCTTAAAGTCTGTCAAAATCTCTGCAAATCGTATCGCGACGTGTTTACATTAGCTACATTATGAAGCAAATGTCTTTTCCTATGTAACTTAAAAAATATATCTTCCCATATTTCTTCTAATGAGTTTTATAACGTTTTAAACACTAGATAATGAGACTTGTGGCAGCCATCTTGGTGTGACATCAGTTATTCACGAGCAAATTTAAGGGGGAAGAGAGGCGACTGTTGATAAATTTCTATTCAGACAATGTTTATCCTTTCTCAGCGATAACTAGAAACTGTAAGAATCTCTTATACTATGTCATCAACACCACAGTAGATTTGTGCTGCTCACATCAATATGGCCGACATTGTCTTCATTTCTGCCTAGAGGATGCACTATCCAGTGGTAGGGTTTGAGATCAGCGAGTTAACCCAAGTGCAGGTCATTGATGATGGTTATAATTTCATGTCGTGTAGATACTAAATATGCAAATGAAAGGGAAATAAATAACATTGACTGAAGCCTGAGCATTAAACAACCCTGAACCGTAACCATCATTGAAGAGTTAGAACTCATGGCCCGTGTTTTATGATCAGGTTTCAGTCGATGTTATTTATTTTCTTTTGTGTGCATATTTAGTATCTACAGGACATGAAATTATAAATCTGATGATCAACTCTCATGGCACAAAGTACCGTAAATGATCCAATAAACGCCCTGGGCATTTTTAAATTTTCGTACCTTGAAGGGGGCGTTTATTAGATAAAGGCGTCTGTTAGAGAATGGCGTTTATTCTTACATACGGCATATCTAGGCTTCTTAAATAACACTTTCCAAGAGTTTGCAGAGTGAACGAAAGTCAAAATTTTCAACTTTTATAGCTCTTACATTCCATTACACATATATGCCCAACATTAATAATTTAATAAGCGTTCAATCTAATTAATGTTTAATTAAATAATTTAAATCTTGAAAACTCTTCAGTAGGGCGAGGAGCGTTTATCACATACCAGGCTTTTTAAAGAGAGACGCATCTATTTTAACAAAGTCTGGGTTGACCGCGGTGTCTATGAGATAGAAGGCGTTTATTAGAGAGTGGGCGTTTATTGGATCATTTATGATATTCATGCAAAGACGAATAAGAAGTTTATATGGAGTACTTACATGGAGGTTTTAATATAGCAGTTGCGAAGTATCTTTTTTCCTTCATCCCTGGAAGCTCTCTCCAATGATCATCTCCCATTGTGAAACTTTCTACTGAGTTGAGAAATCCCTCCTCCTTATTTCTTCCTCCCAATACAACAATGACGTCATGCATAATTACTGCTGAGGAACCACTCCTCTTGTGTATCAGTGGAGGCAACTTCTGACTTTGTCCTGATTCAGTGTCGTACATGGTGACTTCATTTAAGACCTGGCCATTCTTATCCTTACCGCCAATAAGTATGACCATGTTGCCCCAAGTAACTGAGGACATTCTACAGACAGACTTGGGTAACGGTGTACATGGCTCGACCTCATTCTTGATGAAATCATACACGACAACGCTATCAATGGCGCCTTCACTATGGTTTGTTGTCGATCCTCCCAAGATAAATAGTTTGCCATTTACAATCTCTGCTCTGTGTAATCTTCTTGGCTGAGGCATTCTAGCCAGCAGCTTGGCAGTATAAGGCGGGATAATAGACAGCTCGTAGATGTTATCGGTTGTTTTCTTTTCACTCCCGTTATAGCCTCCCATGACGTATAGTTTACCTTGATAAACTATAACGTCATGACCAGATAACTTGACCGGCAGTTTACCATCAAAGATCATCCATCGTAAAGAATCCTGGTTTATCTTTAAAATCTCAATGCTGTCTGTACCAGCTTGACCATCGTAGCCGCCAGTGATGATGACGTCACCGTTGTAAACACATGATGCCGATGCTGCTCGAGGATGATTTAGTTTTGGTAGCCGAGTCGACTTCCCTTCTACTATGTTGAATTTCTCAACTGTATTGGATACACTTTTACGTCCTGGGGCATACCAACCGCCAAGAACAATAATGTCTTTGTTGTTGACTGGAACTGGTGGATCTAAAACTTCAGCGCCATTGTTGTTTAAATTTCTTCCTTGCAACAGCTGATTCAACATTACTGTCATTCTTTCGAATTGGTTCCTTACCTCGACTTCAAACGCCATTTGATCTGCTTTCATTTCTGCTTGAGTTTGCTTCATCTCGTCAACATTATCCTGAATAGTAAAATTAAAAACTTTAAAGTGTGCCTATGTCATGATTTGTGTAATTTATTATTTGTAGTTATTGGTGTATTTTATGAAGAAATGCAATATATCGTTAAAAGAAAATATTCCATCTTTGCAGGATTATCAGGGGCCGGTTGTATAAAAACGTAGTTAGCACTAACTGCAGTTAAAAAGTAGTTAAAAAGCCTTAAGAAGTAGTTAACTTTAATCACGTAGTTAAGCCGGTTGTATAAAAGTGTAGTTAGCCTTAACTGCAGTTAAAAAGTAGTTAAAGTTAACTATGCTTTAGGGTATAGTTAACTGTCCAAAACGTAGTTAAAAATGGCGTTTGTATAGGAGTGAACAACATTTTTCAGTAAAACAACAATGAAAAGCAACGGTTACCTGAGATTTTCAATCGCTATCTTCCCTGTGAATGTTTCCTGACAATATAAACTCTTCAAACGCTATCGCTTTGGTGTTTTTACGAAAACAGAACATATTTTTGCACAGGACGATTTCTCGAAGACGAAGTATGGTCCATTACACCAAGAAACACTGATATATAATTGCCAAACAGCTATACCTTGGTTTAACATAGGCATCTCAAGGAAAAACTGCATTCTTTTATGATTTTTGTGGCGGTTTTTCCTTGTTTTCTTGTATATTTTTCACTGTTTTCTAGTGTTTTGAATAAAATTCCCGCCTATTTGCAAAATACGAGTCCACAATCATGTTGAAAATGTGTGTCAGCGGTCGTTACTCGCTGCTTACTTTATGTAATTTTGTGTTTAAACGCCCCACGCAAGCCCCACGCACAGTTAACTACGTGATTAGTTAACTACCCGACTAACTACGTTTTGTGCAACGCAGTTAAGTCATGTAGTTAACTAATTACAGTTAAGGATTTAACTACAGTGATTAACCCTAACTACAGTTAGCGCTAATTACGTTTTTATACAACCGGCCCCAGGCCTCAAAGTTACCGGATATGACATCAAACCGGGAATTGCAAATTAGATTTATTTTGTTTCTAGCGTATAAAATTCCCGATTTGATGTCATATCCGGTAACTTTGAGGGCTGATAATCCTATGAAGATGGTATATTTTCTTGTAAAGATATATTGCATTTCTTCATAAAATGCACCACAGATAAAAATATTTAAAATTTCTAAATCATGACATAAGCACTTTAATGGTCAGATATCTCAGAGATGACTCTGCATACATTTTGATAAAATATAGTTCAGGCAGTGATTAAAAATACATCACTCATAATTGTTCTGTTTTGTGGAAAACATCAGACTGATCGTTTTTTGACAAAGCTTGCAATCCGTAAGCTCAAATCTTTGTCAGTAAAATAATTTGTGCAATGACGAAAATCTTAGGGCTTACAGGATGAAAGCTTTGCAACGTTTTCAGGTATAGACGTATGTAGCGTTTTTACGAGTGAAACATGCAGAATTGTTCGACAACTTTTCTTATTTTCATTTTATTTACTTTTGACGTTTATAACATCTTGAGATTGCTTCATCTCGTCAACATTTTTCTATAAGTTAAAGTAGAAGTGTCAAGACATCTCATTGATGACACGGACCACAAACTCGTGGTCACACGTGGCCCACGCGTGACCAGGTGACCACGAGTTAAAAAAAAGATTCAGAATAAATTATGCTTATTTACAAAATATACTTATTTACTTATTTACAAGATGTGATTATTTAATAGATGATGGACAGATTTTAAACTTGTTGACTCTCTTAGGGTTTTCAACAAGTTTATTGGGATGTTCTTCCAATACGCTGCTCCTCTGTACGAAAGGCTATTTTTTAAGAAATTCGTTTTTGGTCTAGGTTGAGACAACACCGCGGAAAAACGTCTGCGCATGCACCAAATTATGAAAATATGGCGGGGAATTTGAATATCAATTTCTAAAACAAAAACATGCTTATTAATTGGTCAAAAATTAGTAAAACAAACGAGAAAATATAGCAAATGGGTAGACTAGACATTAATTGAAAGCGTCCTGGCATTTAAAGTATGGAATGAAATATAATTCATGTAAGAAATTGTTGATTTTAACGGACACGACTTCGAAAATTTTTGAAAAATTATTCTAAACAAAAATTCAAACTCAAAAGTTAAGAAAACTCTCGAAAAGTTAAGGTTCTTAACCCACTCAAATTGAAGAATAAATCCTAAAGTTTAATTATTGTGAACACGAAAATTTTTTATATTTGGCGACACAGTTTTTTTTAAAGAAATGTATCTCAAACGAAAATTCGGAAATTGTCGTTGCTTAGTTGATAAACAAAATGTTTCAGACGATAAATTTGTCAACAATCACCTTTAGTTCATGTTATTGTACAATACAATTTCTTGAACCTTCTGGCTGTATTTATTCCTAGTTTTTAGAATGACATGTTTATTTTTGCACTCGAAATCTGGCTGTAAAGACGCACAATGAAGTCACTCCTTTTTAACGCCATTTTGAGCCTTCGGAAACGTTCGGAACAGCTTTTCATCAAGTTCGCAATACTATTATAGGTAAGGTTGACGCATGCGCAGACGTTTTTCCGCGGTGTTGGTTGAGACAGCTTTAAATTACTACTGCGCAGTACGTATAACCACTGTTTTCACAAGTGTGAAATAGTTGTGTTACGTATTCTGGAAGCATGCCATTAATTGCTTTAAATGTCTTAAAAAGATCTCGCTTTTTCAAAATTAAGTCAAGAGGTTTCCAGCTAAGTTTTTGAAAAGTGTCAGAAGATCTTATAGTATAGTCCGAATTTATTATTATTCTTGCTGCTCGTTTCTGAAGTTTATACAATTTGTCTATTAAGTGTGTTTGGTTGTTATTTTGCCAAACAGTTGAACAGTAGTTGAAATGAGGCATGACTAATGCGTTATACATAATTTTTAGCCTGTCTAGGCCAACAAAATCTTTGGCTTTTCTTAAAAGATTAATATTTTTTGATATCTTGTTGCATTGTTCTTCATTTTGCCTGTTCCAGCTAGGTCTATCGTCTATAACTATACCCAAAACTTCTTTTTTATAAACTCGTTCAATTTGATGTCCGTTTATACTGATTTTTGGCACGTGATCTAAGTTTTTCAATCGTTGCCGAGATCCAATAATCATATATTTAGTTTTTTCGTTGTTTAATGTTAGTTTATTCGCTGATAACCATTTTTGAGCATTTACTAGGTCTTTGTTAAGTTTGTATTCGATATCTATATGGATAAATGCCCTTAACATGATAAAATTGTGTCATCAGCAAATGTTTCTAGGCTCTAATATTGCTCTTATAGCAAATTAAATTACTTTTTAGGCTTTTCTATTTATCAACAAGACGCTCTACGGAGCGTTAACTCGCTGGGGCTATACAAATACGCACATTACTGTACAAATTAAGTTACTTTTTAGGCTTTTTTATTTAACAATTAGTCGCCTCAGGCTCGATGATTACTGTACAAGCCTATATCCACTGAAGCGGCGTAGGCGCCGAGCTTCAATTTGATTGGCTTAGAAGTGGTACAATTTAAGCTCAACATGGAGAATAGCAGAATAATAATCTCATTGTCTGTGACAAAGAGCAGAATTTCATAGTTTCCAGTCTTACTATTATTAAGTTGTATAGTCTTAAAACTTGCCATTTTTGTATTCTGATCTTACCTTGGTTTCCTCCACTTGATAATTTATTTCATCATATTTTCTTTTAATTCCTGCGAAGTGACGTTCCATTTTCTCTTTTTCTTCATTTCTACTTGTTTTCATCTCATCTTGATTTGCTTTCATCTCATCTTGATTTGTTCTTATATGATTTTGATTTTGAATAGTTTGATCCAGTTGTGCTTCTATTATTACAATGTGATGATCTTTAATTACATTTTGATTTCGTATAATTTCGTCCTGATCTTCCGTTACTTTATTCAGTTGCTGTTCGATTGCATCTTGTCTTCGATTTATTTGCTCCTGACGTTCGCTTATTCCTTCTTGTCTGTCAATAATTTCATTGCTTATATCTTGTTGACTGGCAATAATTTCATCCAGTTGTGGCATCATTACATTTATTCTTTCTTCAATGTCATCTAATTGATTTATATTCGCCATGAAAGTATCTGTTAAATATAAAACAACTGTCAATATTTCCCAGCAACAACAAAGGAAATTGCTATCTTATTTACACAGAGATTTGAACTCGCAATTTCAGCGGTCTTGCCCTATAAAACCTGATTTTATTCTACATTTTTAGGTTATCTTATAAAGCCTGATTTCTACTAGTCCTGACTGCTCGCACGAAGTAACCCGCTAGGGGCTCTTGCATCTCATTAAAAAGGACTTACAATTAAAAATTCGTACATTGAGACTGCGCGATCGTACGAAATCTGATGAATTCAGAACCGTATACATCGCATTAGTTCGGTTTCATGTGCAGTGTTGACACGGGAATTGGTACGGAGAGCTAGGCTCTAGTTCGTCTGGTTTGATACGTCCTAGGAGAACACCCATGAGAAATCATGAAAACTTGAGTATGGTCTGAGACTACGTTCAATGCTCAAGTTTAAACTGTCTTGCTTCGCGTTAACACGCGATCCACGAAGGAGGACAATTGGAGCTCAGATAACCGCACGAATTCCCGTGTGAATATAAAATGAAACGCGACTAATTTGCGTCCAGTTGCGATCTCGTCAGCTCTCGTGTGAATGTAATGTAGAAATATGAACAAACTTACCAGAAATTTTCACAGCAACATGTTCCACTGTAGATATTCGTTCTTTCTGTAAAACAATGCCTTTCTATCTGAATATATTGCGAAACATCTCGTGATCAAGCTGTGATCTCAATTGGCTTTCTGACTTCCTGTCTAGGAATTACGCATTTTTCAAAATATGTTGATATATTTCACAGAAATAACAATTCTACACATCATTTGTTATTATTATGAATATAGAAGTTACATTTTAATCATTTTAAAGCGTGTATATAGCTTGAAAAGTTCAAAATATGGCATTTCTTGTACTCAGATATATATTACGTCATTTCATGGAAGCGATATTTCCATGTAATAGTATACGGAGAAATCGGGCAACGTCACAAGGATTATTCCACTATGACGTGAGAAGGATTAGGATTATTATAAGGATTAGGCTTGTGGTTTTACAAAAGGTTAGGATTTGGGTTATGGTAAGAGTTATGGTTGAGTTTTTCCTCAAAACATCAGTGTCCTGTATCTGTCTTCACGGAAAGTGAGTTTCAAGCTGGAACTCTTTTAACTGCGAATGATTTACCACCTTCAGTGATTTGAACATTTGAACAAACACTTGACATGAAGTCAGTGAAAGAAATACAGACATCGGGGGAAATATTCCCTGGGAAAATACCCTAAAAAACACCGAAAAAAAGTACCCTGGAACAAATTACCATGGAACAAAATGTCGCGGAGGAAAATACCCCATAAACACATGCACAGTTTACCAACTTGACAGTCTTACCAGTTTTACCAGATTGTAGATCGTACATCGCATTTATAGTTCGCGTTCATGTGTTCACACGGGAATTCGTACGGACAGCTGTGCCGTCTAGTTCGTCTGGTTTGATACGTCCTAGGAGAACACCCATGAGAAATCATGAAAACTTGAGTATGGTCTGAGGCTACGTTCAATGCTCAAGTTTGAACTGTCTTGCTTTGCGTTAACACGCGACCCATGAAGGCGGACAATTCCAGCTCAGGGGCCGGTTGCTCGAAGCCCGTTTAGCTTAAACGGTTGATATAAAGTCAAAATTAAATAACAGATTCACAGATTTTGTAAATGACTGAACTTAAATCTCATGCACTAAATCTATAGTTGCAAACATAATTGTTCTACTCAAGTTGAAATATTTTAGTTTGGTTACTTGTTGAATGTATAAACTTGATCAATATTTTCGACTTATCCACCGTTTAACCTAAACGGGCTACGAACAACCGGCCCCAGATAACCGCAATATTCCCGTGTGGAACAAATGAAACGCGACTAATTTGCGTCCAGTTGCGATCTCGTCTGCTTTCGTGTGAATGTAATGTAGAAATATGAACAAACTTACCAGAAATTTTCACAGGAACAATGTTTCACTGTAGATAAGGTCGTTCTTTCTGTAAAACAATGCTTTTCTATCTGAATATATTACGAAACATCTTGTGATGAAGCTGTGATCTCAAGTGATTTTATGACTTCCTGTCTAGGAATTACACAATTTTCAAAATGTGTTGATATACTTCATAGAAATAACAATTCTACACATCAGTTGTTATTATTATGAATATAGAAGTTACATTTTAATCATTTTAATGCGTATATATAGCTTGAAAAGTTCAAAATATGGCATTTCTTGACTTCTTGTACTCGGATATATTACGTCATTTTGTGAGAGCGATATTTCCATGTAATAGTATACGGAGAAATCGGACACTCCACTATGAAAATCCACTATGACGTCAGGAAGATTACAATAAGGATTAGGGAGTTTTACAAAAGGTTAGGATTTGGGTTACGGTAAGGGTTATGGTTGGGTTTTTCCTAAAAACATATTAGTGTCCTGTATCTGTCTTAACTTCAATGCAAGTGAGTTTCATACTGGAACACTTTTAACTGCGAATGATTTTCGGTCAGTTGAACAAAAACTTGACACATAGTCAGTGAAAGAAATACAGACAGACGGGGGAAACATTGCCGGGGAAAATGCCCTAAAAACACCGAAGAAATATACCCCGGAACAAATTACCATGAACAAATGTCGCAGAGGAAAATACCCATAAACACATGCACAGTTTACCAACTTGACAGTCTTACCATTATTACCAGATTGTAGACGTGTGTGTTGGCGTGAGCTTTGCGGGCCTTTAGTTGCAAAGTTACAAGCCTGTTGTTGTCCTTTGGTTGCAATATAACACAAGTTGGAAAAGACTAAATATGCCTTAGCTAAGTTACCCCTAACGCAACAATACTATGCGAACACACTTTTAGAGGTAAAGGGTAAAAATGATAGTTTGACAGGTTTTTAGTGAAACTGGCGTTTAACGTAGATCGCGGCGCGAAAGTACCACAAACTTAAACTATATAACTTGTAGCAATATTTGTGAAAACTATTCTCTCGTCTATTTTATAACCGACTATCTTTTGAAAGAAACTGGAAAAAAATTCCCCCGAGTAATGGTACGGATTTCCTCAAACGCGTGTCTACTGTATATAGGGTGTTCTGTAACCTTCATTTGTAAAAAATAGTCGCTGAAAGGGAAGAGAGAAATTAGGTTTGTTGTCTTGGGAAAGGTCTGTCATTTTCCAGTCAAAATAGCAAACTGAAGAATTTAAAACTAACCAACGAATAAAAACAATACAGAATAATATGCGCTAATATTCGTGGCCGTTGCTAGTTGGGGAGGGGGGGGGGACACCCACAAATAGTATACAAAATAATGATATTGGTTGCCATCAAAACTCACAAAAAAATATTATTTATTATGACTATACATTTATATATACTTATTTCAAATTAATTCAATGTTCTACTTATTACTAATGTCAATGTTCAGATTCATGTTTTTGTTCAACAAAAGGTATATTAGCATGCTAAGGTTTTTTCAACGAAACTACATGTTCAATATTTACACAGGGATTATATAGGTTATATCTAAAACTTTTACATGATTAAATTGATGAAAATCTTTGTTGAAACAAATACTAGTTATAGGAAAAGTAATTTATGCATACAATATTTACATAGAAATTTTACAAGTTATATATAAAGTGGAAACACAATACGCTTCACAGTAAAGTTAACCCACTGATCTCAAAACACTGGATAGAGTTTCCTTTTGTATTCAATAAACCAATTTTGAAGTCAGAATATTTATAATCAGATGAGATCTTAAAGTCTGTCAAAATCTCTGCAAATCGGATCACGACGTGTATCAATTAGCTACATTATGAAGCAAATGTCTTTTCCTATGTAACTTAAAAAATGTAGCTTCCCATATTTCTTCTAATGAGTTTTAGAACCTTTTAAACACTAGATAATGAGAGTTGTGGCAGCCATCTTGGTGTGACATCAGTTATTCACGAGCAAATTTAAGCGGGAAGAGAGGCGACTGTTGATAAATTTCTATTCAGACAATGTTTATTTTTTCTCAGCGATAACTAGAAACTGTAAGAACCTCTTACACTATGTCATCAACACCACAGTAGATTTGTGCTGCTCACATCAATATGGCCGACATTGCCTTCATTTCTGCATAGAGGATGCACTATCCAGCGCTAGGTTTGAGATCAGTGAGTTAACCCAAGTGCAGGTCATTGATGATGGTTATAATTTCATGTCGTGTAGATACTAAATATGCAAATGAAAGAGAAATAGATAACATTGACTGAAGCCTGAGCATTAAACAACCCTGAACTGTAACCATCATTGAAGGGTTATAACTCAGGGCCGGTGTTTTACGATTAGGTTTCAGTCAATGTTATTTATTTTCTTTTGTGTGCATATTTAGTATCTACAGGACATGAAATTATAAATCTGATGATCAACCCTCATGGCACAAAGTACCGTAGATGATCCAATAAACGCCCTGGGCGTTGATTAAATTTTCGTACCTTGAGGGGGGCGTTTATTAGATAATGGCTTCTATTAGAGAGGGGCGTTTATTCTTACATACCGCATATCTAGGTTTCTTAAATAACACTTTCCAAGAGTTTGCAGAGTGAACGAAAGTCAAAATCTTTAACTTTGATAGCTCTTACATTCCATTACACCTATATGCCCAACATTAATAATTTAATAAACGTTCAATCTAATAAATCTTTAATTAAATTATTTAAATGTTGGAAACTCTCCAGTAGGGAGAGGGGCGTTTATCACATAAGAGGCTTTTTAAAGAGAGACGCATCTATTTTAACAAAGTCTGGGTTGACCGCGGTGTCTATTAGATAGAAGGCGTTTATTAGAGGGTGGGCGTTTATTGGATTATTTATGATATTCATGCAAAGGCGAATAAGAAGTTTATATGGAGAGCTTTTCAGTTGCGAGGCTCTACTACAGCATTTGCAAAGTATCTTTTTTCCTTTATTCCTGACAGTTCTCTCCAATGATCATCTCCCATTGTGAAACTTTCTACTGAGTTGAGATACCCCTCCTCCTTATTCCATCCTCCCAATACAACAATGACGTCATGCATAATTACTGCTGAGGAACCAGTCCTCTTGTGTATCAGTGGAGGCATATTCTGTCTTTGTTCTGCCCCAGTGTCATACATGTAGACGTCATTTAAGACCTGGTCATTCTTGTCCTGTCCGCCAATAAGTATAATCATGTTACCCCAAGTAACTGTGGACATATCACAGACCGGCTTGGGTAACGATCGACATGATTTGAACTCATTCTTGATGAAATCATACACGACAACGTTATCAATGGCGTCTTTACAAAGGTCTGTTGTCGTTCCTCCCAAGGTGAATAATTTGCCATTTACAATCTCTGCTCTGTGGTATCTTGTTGGCTGAGGCATTGTAGCCAGCGGCTTGGCAGTATAAGGCGGGATAATAGACCGTTCGTAGATTTGATCGTTTGTTTTGTTTTCATTCCAGTTATATCCTCCCATGACGTATAGTTTATCTTGATAAACTGTGACGTCATGAGCAGATAACTTGACTGGCAGTTTACCATCAAACATCCATCGCAAAGGATCCTGGTTTATCTTTAAAATCTCAATGCTGTCTGTACCAGCTTTACCATCGAAGCCGCCAGTGATGATGACGTCACCGTTGTAAACACATGATGCTGACTCTGCTCGAGGGCGATTCAGTTTTGGCAGGTGAATCGACTTCCCTTTTGCTATGTTGAATTTCTCAACTGTATTCGATACACTTTTAAGTCCTGGGGCATAAATACCACCAAGAATAATAATGTCTTGGTTATTGTCTGGAACTGGTGGATCTAAAGCTTGAGCAGCATTGTTGGTTATATTTCTTCCGTGCAGCTGATTTAACATTTCTGTCATTCTTTGAAATTGGTTTCTTACCTCGGCTTCAAACGCCATTTGATCTGCTTTCATTTCTGCTTGAGTTTGCTTCATCTCGTCAACATTTTCCTAATTAAAGTAGAAGTGTTAAGATATCTCATTGATGACACTGATCCCTGGGGGCAGTGAACCTATATGCTGAAAGTAGGCCTGGCCAAATATCAAGACAATGCATTCAACAGGGGCGTAACGAGGCCATTACGCTCGGGGGGAGGGGGGGTTGGTGTATTCCGCCAAACTTGCCGACGAAAATCCCCCCCCCCTAAAATCCTGGGGGGGGGGTCTTTAAAATTTCGCGAGTGCGAACAGCTCGTTCATAATTTTACCTAACGTTTTAGTCGGTATATGTCCATTTACCGACGATTGTATCAATTTACCGACCATTTCCAAACTCTACCGACCCCGCGCTCTGTACGCCCCGCCCACCTTCACTGTGTACGACCCTGCTCTATTTATAAAAACAATTGATGCACGCCAAGGCAATATTAACATTTAACTTATCTTTATTTTAATAAAATGGTCGTTTGATGAATTTTATCTGCATTTAGCACCCTTTTATGTTCCTGACCCAGTAGACGCCATGTACGCTACAGGGTACCTATTTTTATAATATGATGTACATTATTTAAATACATGTACATTATCTGCCCAAGCAAATTGTCAAGATTTATGCGATAAACTCGTTTTTATAATCTTGTTTTTGATGACACAAAACCCATGCATTACGTAACACTCGCGCGCCTCACTGCTTCGCCTTATATTAAAACAACATTTCGTTCACTTGATAGAACTAATATGTTGAAGGGTTTTTGTGGATGAAAATTTTGAGTGTCAATTTTATACATTTATTAAAACCTAACCAAGAGCAGTTGAAAAATGCAACTATATAAAGATCCTCTGGCAGGAATCGAACCTGCGGTGGAGTACAATCAAATCCGAAATCAAACTTGTGATTACAATTGATTGGCTAGTTAAATTTTATGCTATAATTTGATTGGTTCTCTTAGGTGCAAGAACTTCAACATGATACGATTAATTCTCAAAATAGCGCGATGTGGGAATTCATTCGATGACCAGGTTGCAGTGGTAATGGTCAGATCATCTCACAGATGACACTGCATAATGCACGCAATGAGTAAAAATATCTTGTAAATTTTTCTTTTTTGTGAAAAGCATCAGGTTGATTGATTTTTTTACCAAGCTTGCAATCCATGAGCTCAAATCTTCGTCAATAAAATCGTATGTGCAGTGATGAAAATCTTAAAAGGCTTGCAGATTGAAAGCTTTGCAACGTTTTCAAGTAGACGTATGTAGCGTTTTTACCTGTGAATTGTTCGCAAAATATGTCTGAATAAAGTGGTACTGTCATTAAAATTTTTATTGTTTCAAACGAAAGAACTCCTAAAACTGTAAAGTAACTTCTTTTGAAAAAATTGGTTCCCACGATTTGTTCTTGAGATATTTCATTTTGTTTGAAACTATGTGACGTCATTTACTCAATTACATATATAATGAGCTATCAGTAAATATAAATGTTATGTATTTTGCTATTTTTGATGGATTTGTTTAAAAAAACAGTATGCTTAATGATGTAGGTTAAATAATGGATAATAAAATAAATGGATAGGAAACTAGCTGACGTGACCTAATGTTTTCAATGGGCTGATGGCGTGATTGGATGTTGAAACCTAGTTGCAAACCAGATTCTCAGTCAAAAACGGCATGTTTAGCAATAATACATGCAGCTAAACATTTTAGTCAAAGAGCAAATAAATATAACTACGCCATTCTACGATGAAATCTCTCAGTATTTCCAGTCAATTTTAGCAAATATTTCAAGCACTAAACAGTGAAAAATGCATCGCAAATTTCGTTAAAATTGGCGACGCCAATTTCATAGCTACAAATGTAAAAAAATACAAAACAAAGAAGAAAAACATTTACCTTGAATACTTTGTCGTGGCTTAGGCATGTTTTTAAAACAATTAGACCAGTTTATGTACTAGATAAAACATGAGCAGCCAATCTGTATCTGATATACGGCAAACTCGAGCCGAAGGCGAGAGTTTGTATATCAGATACAGATCGGCTGCTCATGTTTTATCGTACTTAAAAAATGACCCATCGTATGAGTTATGAGTTCATTAGCAAAGTAATTTTAAAAATAAACATTGTCTAAGCCGAGAAAATCAAAGCTGAAGTTTATGTAAATCAGGACAAATCTTTATCCGACTTACAAACATTGATTAAACATTAATTTCTTTTGTATTTTCCTCGTGAATTATTAATGGTTTTTTAAGCTTCAATATTACTCTTTTAAAGCGGAAAATATAGCGAAATAACAAAAATGCCGAGAACTTTGGTATATATTCGCAATATGCGTGACGTCACAGATTGCAACTAGGTTGAGACTGTGACGTCAGGAAGTTTCCTATCCAGTTATTTTACAATCCATGGTTATATTAACAAACATGCCGCATCTTTGAAAAGATTTTGATAAAAAATAACAAAGACACACAACAATTTGTCAATTACTTATATCTCATATATGTAATTGAGTAAATGACGTCACATGGTTACAAACAAATTGAAATATCTCGAGAACTAAGCATGGGAACAACAATCTTCAAAACAAGTTTTAAGAGCATTTTCGTTTAAGAAAATAAAAATTTTAATGACAGTGCCCCTTTAAACGCACCCAAGACAATGTTGTCTTACCTTCATTTTATTTACTTTGACATTTATAACATCTTGAGTTTGCTTCATCACGTCAACATTTTCCTAAATTAAAGTAGAAGTGTTAAGATATCTCAGAGATGACACTGACCCCTGGGGGCAATGAACCTATATGCTGAAATTGTATTGCTCCGACTCCCTGCTTCGCCTCATATTAAAACAACATTTCATTCTCGCGGTTTTTTGTAGATGGAAATTTCGAGTGTAAATTTGATACATTTATTTTGACTTAACCAGGAGTAGCGGCGAAAAATGCAACTATATATGCCCTCTGGTAGGGATCGAACCTACGGTGGAGTGCAATTTAGTGCGAAATTCGGTGTGATTACGATTGATTGGCTAGTTAAATTTTATGCTTTAATTTGATTGGTTCTCTTAGGTGCAGAACTTCAACATGATGCGATTAATGCTCAAAATAGCGCGATTTGGGAATGTTAATGGTCAGATTTCTCACAGATGACACTGCATAATTTTGATTAAGTATACACGCAGTGAGTAAAAATATCTTATAAATTTTTTTGTTTTGTGAAAAACATGAGGTTGATTGATTTTTGACCAAGCTTGCAATCCATCAGCTCAAATCTTCGTCAATAAAATTGTATGTGCAATGATGAAAGTCTTAAGGCTTGCAGGTTGAAAGCTTTTCCAAGTTTACAAGTAGATAAAAATGGCGTTTGCACCAGTAAAATGGAATTGTTCGCAAAATAAGCACTAAAGCACGCCACACAATATTGTCTTACCTGGATTTGATCTACTTTAACATTTATAACATCTTGAGATTCTCTGATCTCGTCAACATTTTCCTAAATTAAAGTGAAAGTGTTAAGATATCTCAGATGACATTGACCATGATCATGACCATGAGTGACTACAAATCACCACAGGTGGGCCACGAGTGACTACGGATGACCACGAGATACAAGACGATTCAGAATGCAAGACGCAGAAAAAAAATCTCATCGTCTGTGAAAAAGGGCAGAACAATTGTTACAGGGAATATATTCCAACTTCACTTGTTACGGCATAAGGAAATACTGCTTTTATAAGCAAACTAAATGACTTTTTATTTTTGTAATATGACGACGAAACTTTTATCTGCCCAAGAAAATTGTCAAGATTGATGCGATAAACTTATTCTTAAAATTCTGGCGGTAAGACACTTTACTCGAAAGAAAAGTACAAAGCAATGGTTGACACAATACGACAAGTTTAATTTGTATGTAAATCCTGTTTTTGGTGACACAAGAACCCTCTCAAATGAAATAAATATTACTAGCTACCCTCACAATATACGAACACTAATGACTCCCCCTCAAAAATATATGAATAGTAATTACTCCCCCTCACTGCTCTCCCTCAAAAAAGGGCCGGGTTTGATCGACCGCTATAATACTTCTGCTGCCTACTTCTTTCCGAAAATTTCGTCCTCTAAATTATTTTGGAAACCTTGTCCTTAACACAAAAAGTATGAATAGACACCCTGTAAAATGTATGACCAAAAGGAGATCTACAAAAAAACACAATATTAATCACCATGCAACCTAAAAAGGACAAAAACATCATCAGATTATTGACTCCACGAGAGCACTTTTAATAATCTTAGGATCAAGATTCATCTCTTAGATTCAATGTTCCATGTCTACTCGGAATTTGACTAAACACTATCGTGCATCAGATGATGATCAATCTGCAGTTATCAGAATGAGAAAATAATTTGAGTTGTTTTCATTGAATGAAACTGTGTTTTTGAGGGGAATGAATAGAATTAAGAGACGTAGTTTAATTTATTTCTGCTATAAGTATGAACATTTGTGAAGTTGACGAGCATCTACTGCACTGTAACGCTTACTCACTGATAGTCTTCTGTCAATGTCTTCATCACTGTTCGTATGAGATTTTGAAAATTATATTGATGCCATGCAAATCTACATACAAGTTATCTTGACTTTCATTAAACATTTACATACCATACTTCCTACAGTCTATGTTACTATATATTCACTATATTTACATTCCACAATATTTTGTTGAGTTATAAAAGGCAAAGATTACAATATTAAGTTTTCTATTCATATGATTATAAAACCTCGAAAATGTTGATGTAAAATGTATGCTGTAAAGCGTATCATTCAAAACTAGTTGTGAGGTTTCACTGCAGCAGTTGCATAATATTTTTTCTCTTTCATTCCTGGCAGTTCTTTCCACTGATCATCTCCCATTGTGAAACTTTCTACTGAGTTGAGATTTCCCTCCTCGTCATTCGCTCCTCCCAATACAACAATGACGTCATGCATGGTGACCGCAGAGGCACCACGCCTATTGTGTTTCAGTGAAGGTAATCTGTCACTTCGTCCAGTCTCAATGTGATACATGATGACGTCATTTAAATCCTGATTATTCTTATGCAGCCCGCCGACGACAATGATCATATTGCCCCAAGTAACTGAGGACATTTCTGAGACAGGCTCGGGTAGCGATGGACATGGCTTAATCTCGTTCTTGATGAAATCATACACAACAACGCTGTCTGTGGCATCTTTACTCTTGTCTGTTGTTGATCCTCCCAAGATAAATAGCTTGCCGTTAACAATCTCCGCTCTGTGGTTTCTCCTTGGTTGAGGCATTCGTGCGAGAAGCTTGACAATATAAGGCGGGGCAAGGGATAGTTCATAAATTGCATCGGATGATTTGTCTTCATTCCAGTTATGTCCTCCTATGATATATAATTTATTTTGGTAAACTGTGACGTCATGGGCAGATAACTTGACAGGCAGTTTAGCATCAAACATCGTCCATCGCAAAGGATGCTGGTTCATCTTTAAAATTTCGATCGAGTCAGTACCAGCTTCACTATCCGAACCTCCGGTAACGATGACGTCACCACAGAATAGGAAGTTATACCAGAAGCGTAACTCTAGTCGTTTCCCTTATTGTTTGACGTCCACGAAAATTTTAACTCGCTCACGTCAGGCCACGCCATCCTGGCTAGTACAGCCGGAAGTTTTTATCAGGATTTGGTAGGTACAAAGTGCCGGTTGTACTAGCCAGGATGGCGTGATTGATGACGAATCGCTTGTAAAAACGCGGACAAATATTTGCTCGAGTTACGCTTCTGGTATAACTTCCTATTCTGTGACGTCACCGTTGTAAACACATGATGCTGATACTCTTCGAGCGAGATTCATTCCTGGTAGTTGAGATGACTTGCCTTCTACTATGCTGTATTTTTCAACTGTATTCGATACACCTTTAACCCCTGGGGCGTTAGAACCGCCAAGAATAATAATATCTTGGTTATTGGCTGGAACTGCTGGATCTATAGCTTGAGCGCCATTGTTGTTTACATTGCTTCCTGGCAATGCTTGCTGAACCATTATCATCATTTTTTCAAACTGCTGTCTCATCTCGTCAACACTTTGCTGAATTGAAAATAAAATACTTCGATGACTAGGTCACAGTGTTGCCCTCGTCATTCTCAACGCCAAAGGACATACCCGCAGCTGATATTAAATAATATTTTACTGGAAGTTGAACTCCTTTTCGACGGCAATTTTTGCGAAGGAATGATAAAATATTTACTATGGCTAAATTCCACTTAAGGTAATTCCGCAGTAATTGTTCCCGAAATGAGAATGTGCTGAAACTTCCCAAGCACGGAGTTTATGATATACTTAAAGTAAAATCACACAAAAAAGTCGGGGTCACCGAACTCGTTAAGAAGATATGACAATCACAATATACCACCTTTACTCCAATATGGCGCCATCTTGACGCTCATTACGAGTAACAGCAAAATCACAACAGCTCGATATTTATTGACGCTTTTAGCACGGATTTTGCGTTAGTAAACCTATCTTGTAATTATTTTTTAAAAAATATTGTGTTTTGAGCAAAATGAAACTACTAACGTGTACAATACTGATCCACAAATGTCTTTTCCACATTTCTTTACATATCTTTCTTTGAGAACATGCATTGATAAAGGATTTTTTTTCAAGATCCTGAAATGATTTTTCTTTTAATTTCGGATATGAAATGTAAAATGCATTAAAGAAATAAATTATCAGTTAAAAAACGGGGGTCATCGATCTTTTTAGGGAATTGTGGCATTAAAACGTGAAATAGAAGTAAATAAATATACTACAGACACAGGGAACCCTAGCTACACTTTTGTATGCCTTTCAGAAATGTCAAAAACCTTTCTCCAAACATATATATATACCTGCAAATAACAACGAATAGCATAAGATTATTGTGATATAGAATGACATTTTTTTATATTCTCTTTCATACCAATCACAAAAAGTCTTCCTACACCATACATGTATGTTTTTGCTCTACAAAAATCCTAGAAATCCTATACATTTTCTTATCAAGCGTCTATAAATGTATTTATTTATTTATTTCAGTTGGTCTTGATTAACAAATACATTCATTCTATGTAGTCTAAAGATCGTTGGCGAGTTGAATAACATGAAATTAAAAACTGTATAGTCCAGCGCTCTACAGAGATTGGGCACAAGTTGTTATGTACGCTTTAACTGTTTAAGTACATCCGAAATTTTATTTCGTTATCTAACTTACACTTTGATAGAAATATAAAGGGTTAATCTGGTCAAAATTGTGTTAGAGCATGCGCAGTACAGTAAAAACTTGCGCATCAAGCTATTTACCTGTAAGGCAGAACCCAGATAATAATTTCCTTTCAATGTTCAATGATCAGCGAAATTACTGTCTTCTTTTGTGTCAAGGGAGATCGCAGATTTCTTGGAAAATTTATCTGTAAATAATAATGAAAAATTAACACTAAAGAACCTCTCAACCTTGTTTAGCTATCAAGTCTACAGAGATTGATGATGAGTTCTTATCCTTTATAAGTACACGAGATTTAAACTCTCAACGTTCAGGAATCTAGTCCACTGCTCTACCTGTTGAGCTATCAAGTCTACAGAGATTGATGATGAGTTCTTATCCTTTATAAGTACACGAGATTTAAACTCTCAACCTTCAGGAATCTAGTCCACTGCTCTACCTGTTGAGCTATCAAGTCTACAGAGATTGATGATGAGTTCTTATCCTTTATAAGTACACGAGATTTAAACTCTCAACCTTCAGGAATCTAGTCCACTGCTCTACCTGTTGAGCTATCAAGTCTACAGAGATTGGTGATGAGTTCTTATCCTTTATAAGTACACGAGATTTAAACTCTCAATCTTTAGGAATCTAGTCCACTGCTCTACCTGTTGAGCTATCAAGTTTACAGAGATTGATGATGAGTTCTTATCCTTTATAAGTACACGAGATTTAAACTCTCAATCTTTAGGAATCTAGTCCACTGCTCTACCTGTTGAGCTATCAAGTCTACAGAGATTGGTGATGAGTTCTTATCCTTTATAAGTACACGAGATTTAAACTCTCAACCTTCAGAAATCTAGTTCACTGCTTTACCTGTTGAGCTATCAAGTCTACAGAGATTGGTGATGAGTTCTTATCCTTTATAAGTACACGAGATTTAAACTCTCAACCTTCAGAAATCTAGTTCATTGCTTTACCTGTTGAGCTATCAAGTCTACAGAGATTGGTGATTTCTTATCCTTTATAAGTACACGAGATTTAAACTCTCAACCTTCAGGAATCTAGTCCACTGCTCTACCTGTTGAGCTATCAAGTTTACAGAGAGTTATCAAGTTTACAGAGATTGATG
>CACRXK020001379.1:0-47667 GCA_902702795.2 Paramuricea clavata | reverse complement strand
GCTGATCAACCAATCAGATTTCCCGTCCACCAGGTGGACGGGAATCCCACACTTTAGATAGGTTTTGTGTCAGGCCCTATTCTGTGATAGGGCCTGAACTTCAGGTTACCCATACCCTGGAGTGTCTGTTGAGTGAATCATACTTTTTATATGTTGTACCAGGTAACACCACTGCATTAAATACCCTCACTGAACTAAACTCCAAAAACAAGAATCTGACCGTGAAATAAATTCATTACACTCTGAGATTGACAATCTCTATAGCAAACTGACGACAGAAAATAGGATTCATTTAATCACTAACTGTGCTGCCTCTCATCCGAGTGGTACTAGCGCTATTCAATTCCGGACCAAAACGAAATGTCTTCCCATTTGCTACTGTTACTATACGCTGCATTACTAAAACAATTCTTTATGATTATTAGCTTTGACTCTTTTAAATGCCTTATAGATAGTGAATGTAAGCAACTTGCGATGCTTTTATCTTAAAAATTACTAATATCTAACACAAACTTTGTAAACCTTCCATAACAAGCTTTTAACACTATACTAACCACTTTGAATTAACAATAATATTTAACAATTGTAAATATTTACTAAATTGTAAATGTGTTAATCGCTGGTAAACCCATCTGTAAATAGCAGTAACGTACTTTGTTATACCCTTAAATATTGTATCTAGCTAATACGGCCTTCACAGTATATAGTTAATACGCCCCCCATTTCGAATTGAAATCTTACCAATCGTAACCTATAAAAATCTTAACCTATAAAAAAGTAACTGGTTTTTCATGCTTGCAAAATGTTGATTTTGAAAGCTCTGAAAACTCATTTTTCACGTCTTGATCTTTTTCAGCCACAATAAATTAACTGATGTCGCGGGTAATGTTTTCATCTGCAATAAACGCACAAAACAGACTGTATGTTGTCTAAATATATCCGTTTTTGATGAGGTTTGTTTGAATCCTTTTTTAATATGACCAACTTAAAACCTTGAATATTTATTTTATAGTTTTATGATCCGCTTCAAACATAAATCACTCAAGTACTTAAAACATGCAGGATATATTCTTCAAGTGATTTTTCCGGTTTAAAATAGCTACAACTATAGGCGTAAAAACTGTCAATTGAACTCAGCAATGCTGTAACCAAGTGAAGAGACGGATGTGAAACACCAGCATGAACAAAACAATAGACCTTATTCATAAATCGTGACGAGGCCTCGTATCCTAGGATACGGGAACAAAACGCGGGAAAACAAGCGAAAACTGCTTGTCAAGCCAAATTCAGATGCTATTGTGTCGACTTTAACGGCTTGTTTCTTGTTGCTTTTTGCGATTTATAACGATTTTTGTGTGTATTTTAAGACTTTGTTCCCACAACGAAAGCGGAAAAGGAGTATATTATAAAAGCGACCGGTTTTTCTCGCGTTTTAGTGTGGAAAAAATGACAACGTATAGCGATGGTGTTTATCCAGAAGTGGAAAACAGTATTTTACTGAGATTTTAACGTCAATATAAAGGTTATTCCGTGAAAAATCAAGACAGCTATGGAATGAAAGTATAATTTTTCGAATTTGACATTAATATAAAAGAAAACAATAGGTCAAAAATCACAAGAGAACGTCAAATGTTATTGATTCGTACGGGGGAATATGAACTATGGCTGTGGCTCGATAACATTCTGCAAGCAGCTTACAAGTTTAAAAAATGAAGGCTACATTACCTGAGTGAGTTGTAATCCTATTTCTTCAACAATAGTTTCATATTTCTTACGATTTTGGTGTTGTATAGACGTTTTGTAGCCTTGTTGGTTGGTTGTTTTGGCCATACAAACTACGACAATAATACAAAGTCAAAGGTTTCCGTTTTCGATTGACTCCAGCATCTTTTGCTTTAAATATCATGTTATATTTTCTCAGAAGTATTTTTTTCAACTTTCAAGCTCAGTTTTATAGCTATTATTTTCGAAAAAAGCCGTAATATTCAGGAAAAAAGCTGCCATAGCCGACTGCAAAAAAACAGTTTGTCAATTTTCCCGCGGTTTTTCCCCGTTTCCTAGGATACGAGGCCTCATCACGATTTATGAATAAGGTCTATACAATACAATACAATACAAAACAATACAATACAATACAATACAGTGCAAGACGTAACCACAGAAGAAAAAATGGACAATCGACAACACAAAGACAGACCACTCATACACACTCAAAAACACAACAGTTTACCTAGCATCAATATGCAGCTTTTTGGCAAATGGACACGATATTTTTAACATTGCATGTGAACTATCAGAAGAGAAGTAAAAATCTTGTACCTCAAGTAAGTTCAAACCTCAGTGTGCATTGTTGCCATCCTAATCTTGAGTTCGCAATCAAATGTCGGAAAGTCCTCGTTTCGAACTCCGTGATCCTGAAATTCACAAAATAGATTGATGTAAGTACCACCTATGTGATAACAGTGATATTTAGAAAAAAATTCTGATATTGGTAACAGAGGTGTAACTTAACACTTGCCCACTTGCCTAGGGCAAGGTGGAGTAGACTCATTGCAAATCACAAGCCACACAATGGGCAAGATAAACGACATTCTGCGAAGTACACGTGAGAGACTTACAAATATTATACGACCTACCATGTCCTACCTGTCCACGGGCATATGCATATCGACCTATATATACCGACCTACCTGTCCACAGGCATATATATATACATATATAGGCATATATATATATATACATCAGAGCTCGTATAACAACTTTTTATTACGTTTCGGGGCAAGCCCCTTCTTCAGATTACATGTGTACACTTGATTTCAACAATTTAAACTGTCCATACCCTAATTATAATAATTCGCTTGATTAACTCTATTGTTCAAACAAAGTCTTTTAAATTCAACCCATGCGGTTCAAACGAATTCAGTTTATATGCCCAAAAACCTTCTCTTTGTGTGGGACATGCAACATTAGTTTTATCAATAATTTTAACTTTCACATCTTGCATACCATTATGACCTTAATCAAAAAAATGAGCATACAAATGCTCGCCTGCCATACCCCTTTCACCTCTCCCATATCTATTCATGCTACTTTTGTGGTTGTTAAAACGTTTCCTAAAACTGGTAATTGTACTCCCCACATACTTTTTCCCACATTTTCTACAATAAATCAAATAAATCACCCCAGCCGAATCGCAATCAAAGTTGTAATTAATGTAGTATTTTACTTTTCCCTCGAGAAATTCTTTCCCCTCATCTACATAATTACAAATCTCTTATTACACTTACTCGAATTACAACGACTCTTATTACACTTACTCATCCCTACACTTACCTCCTTAGCCTTTTTAACCTTAGATCTAACCAAACTATCTTTTAAATTTTTTGGTATCTTATATGAAACAATCGGCCTACTACCGAAGACATCCCTCATCCACTCCGATGTCTCCAGAATCGGCCAAAGTGTTTCCACAATTCCATTAATTTCCTTTAATGCCGGATGAAATTCTACTACCAGTGGTACTCTTACTCAAGTTAAGGCCCATTTACACGGTACGATTAGTTGTATACGATTCGTACCCTGGCGTATGTGATCGAATAAACACGCGTACAAACGTCACATTTCAAATTTCGCCATTAGCGAATGAGCAATAACGTGGCATTAGCACTCGTTTTCATTCGTCAGAATGACAATCGTATACAACTAATCGTATCGTGTAAATGGGCCTTTAGAATTCTTCCTCTTATCCGTTTGGCGTAACATTTCAGCCCTATCCTTAACTTTAACCTCAGAAAACTGATCCTTAACCAACTTTTTGTTAAATCCTCGCTTTATAAAATGACCTTCCATTTCTTTAAGCCTATCCTGAAAAACTTTTTCCGAACTACAAATCCGTTTTAATCTTAGCGCCTGACCATAGGGGATTGCCTTCTTCACATGTGCAGGATGACAAGACTTGAAGTCTAAGTATTGATGTGTATCAGTCGGTTTGATGTAATCAGACATGTAATCAGACATGTAATCTGATGTAATCAGACATGTATCAGACATGTAATCTGAAGAAGGGGCTTGCCCCGAAACGTAATAAAAAGTTGTTATACGAGCTCTGATGTATCATTGATTGATTTATATAAATGTTGGGCTCTAGAGAAAGTTGGCTCAGTGATAGATTTATATATATATATACATATATTTATATATATATATATTTATATATATACATATATACCGTATATATATATATATATATATATATATATATATATATATATATATATATATATATATATATATATATATATATATATATATATATATATATATATATATATATATATATATATATATATATATATGTATAGTGGATAGTGTATGAACTTGGCTATAAGATTTCTTCAGACATAAAAATACACAAAGTATATTTTCCAAACGTTTCGCCTTTTACGGCTTCTTCAGTGGAATGTTTTTTACAATAATATTTCCTTCTATTTATATGAAACTAATTAAAATACTAATATATATATATATATATATATATATATATATATATATATATATATATATATATATATATATATATATATATATATATATATATATATAAATACTAATTATTAATAAGAATTAAGTATAATACATCGTAAAACACCGCTTCTCCCCATTACAATTATGACATCATAGGGGCCCTCTTGGAAAGTTTCGCCACTGACCACCTCTTCCAGGCCCTGCTAAAACCCTACAATTTCCAAGCGGTACCCTTCCTGAAATCAATGTTGTGTACTTATAGCAGTCAATGAAACGTTCATCGACGTATTCATGCTCATACAAAAGCAGTAATTATTAAAGTGTAATGTTGATTCCTCCAATGCTTGCCATATATCATCAGTTTTTTTTCTGCGTTGGTGTTGTGTACTCAGGTGAATATGATGTTTGTGGTGTTACTCTGAGTGCATATCCACACCGGGCGAGCTTGAAAAATATGCCCGGCCACGGTGGGAATCGAACCTACAACCTTTGGATTGAACCTACGACCTTTGGGCTAGTTTTCGGTCGTAGGTTCCAATAAAGTGGACTTCATGCTGAGGTAATGAGAATTTGTAAATTAATCGATATTGTTTAAGTTATAAAAACTTTTCTTGAGTTGTATACAGAATAATTCGAATAATATGGAAAAACTAGCCACTTAATTCTTCTATTCTCCCAAACTCCCATGTGTATTTCTATAACTGTATAGAAATATGGAAAATGTCTTAAATATCATATTTGGATTTACTTATTAAAATATAAAGTACTGTTGGTCGTTAAACTCACCTGTGTTCCTAGGATGAAGTACAGCAATTACGGCAATCATTGAAGCTCAACAACCAATATATGATGATAATAATAACACCCATTTGCTTGCGTTCAATTCTTCAGTTTCTTATTCAGATCTTTTATCTATATTGAAGTAGATTTATTGTTAAATCTAGTAGTAGTTCCATTGCGTACAACTCCCATTGTAGTGGGAAGGGGCTTCGGTGGCGTACTCGTCAGTGCAAGGGCGGTGAAGCGCCTTTCACCTCGAGTTTGTGGGTTTGATTCTCACTATGAACTCATGTGAAAAGAGTCAGTCAATGCTCTGCCAAAAGTAATGGGTTTTCTCCAGGTGCTCCGGTTGCCTCCCCAGCACAGGGAAAGTTGACAGGGTGGATTAGGATAAACACAGTTTAAGGCCAGGAACCAATAAAGTGGACTTCATGCTGAGGTAATGAGAATTTGTAAATTAATTGATATAAAAAAAGCTATAAATCTTTTTTGTGTTTAACATTACAGTATAAATGAAATAAAAAAGATTTCATAAAAACATAAAAACACTAATGGTACTTTGGGAAAATTCAAATGATGTGGAAAAACTAGCCAATGGACCATTTGCGTTATAGACTAAATTTTTATCTAAACAAGTCGAGACAAAAATTTCATCACAGCTTGAAAGAGCATCACAAAATTAGTAATATTCCAAAGTTTCGTTGCAAAATGTTGTAAAATGTGGATAATATAGCCTTGCGAAGTTTGCCGTTTTTCAGTTAGTTTGTATTATGTGGGGGAAATTGACAGCCCAATACCCTTTGGAGCTGTCAATTTCCCGTTTGTAATACAAAATGACTGAAAAACGGCAAACTTCGCAAGGCTATATTATCCGCATTTTACAACATTTCGCAATTAACGAAACTTTGGAATATTACTAATTTTGTGATGCTCTTTCAAGTTGTGATGTAATTTTTGTCTAGACTTGTTTCGATCAAAATTTATTCTAAATGGCCCATTAATTCGTTCTCCAAAACTCCCACATGTATTTCTATAACATACAGTGTAGAGACAATGAAAATGTGTTCGGTTTCTTAATTATAATATAGCATTTGTAAATTCTGAACACTGACCCGCTAAAAGCTGTGTTGACGTAACTCAATGTCAACATGGAAAATTTCCCGCTGCGACTTTAAATTCAAAAGCGTATTCCAGAAATTTGTGCTACTGCACATTATAAAAAAATAAAAAATGTTTCATGTTCTTGTATTGATATACAATTATATCAACACTCATGGAAATTGGGAAAACTCGAAATTGGGTGACAACACTCCACCCTCCAGGCATTTCACACAATTTCTCGTTTTTCCAATTTCCACTCATGTTGATCAGGGCTCGAAATAACGTTCCCAACGTTGGCGATCACAGTGATCGGCAATCCAGCCTTTTTGCCGATCAAATAAAAATTTGGCCGATCAGAAGCATTTGCCCTCATTTCCTTGAAAAAATTCTAAATATGCCAATCATTTCAAATTTGAGTTTAAATAATTAATTCTATGACATTTGTGGACTTAAATACAGGTATTTCAATTAAGGTTTCCCGAAGCAAAGCAGAAAAATTTAATCATATTTTTGTGGCATTTCCCAGCAGCCTTTCGCCCTCGTATTTGACTTTTCCACTTTGCTCGGGGACAACCTTAATTGAAATAGCTGTATACAATACTGATAGTGTAACTACATTTAACATGTATGACAGTAATAAACTTTAGTTTATATTATAACACTTTTCAAGTTTTAATTATAGTGTTGCATTTTACACACAAAAGCAAGAAATACAGCAGCATTATCAATTAAGAACTAAAACTTATTATTTAATAGTAAAAGAGAAAATCCTACTAAAAAAATACTACTCAAAAAATCCTATCAATTTGACAAAGTCTTTCTTCGTCGGCGGTTCGGATTGCAGACTGTTGAAGAGACGACAATACTTCATCATTGCGGCCTTTCCTGTCGTATGACACTATGACTATGACTTGTATCAACTAAACAAGAGTTTTTCGCCTGTTTTTTTTTAATGTGTTTTATATGATTTTTATTTGTCTTTCACCGTGTACAGGTACTAGCTGTAAGCATGTCTCTCAGACAACATTTGGTCAAATATATTTCTTGGCCAATCAAGATGAACGGCAACGTTGCTTCTTCGCCGATCAAAAACAATTTCCTGCCGATCATTGATCGGCCGTTATTCCGAGCCCTGACCAGTTGATATAACTTTATATATGTTGTTAAATATCATATTTGGATTTACTTATTAAAAAATATAAAGTACTGTTGGTCGTTAAGCTCACCTGTGATCCCAGGATGGAGCACACTGTACACCAATTACGGCAATCATTGAATCTCAACAACCAATATACGATGATAATAATAACCCCCATTTGCTTGTGTTCAACTCTTCAGTTCCTTATTCAGATCTTTTATCTATATTGAAGCAGATTGATTGTTAAATAATTGCTAAATCTAGCAGTTCCATTACATACAAATCCCAATGTAGCGCAATCAAGAATCGCAATTAGGAGGGTCCAAGGGTGGGTTAGGTTACTGTCCTTTTGTGGTGGGTTCGGTCCACTCTTGATGCGCTTCGGAAAATGCCGTATAATATTTACCAAAATGGCAAAATGAGATGCTTTTAGTTCGACTAGGGTTTTAGGCTCATTATTGTCACTATGAACAAACTACAATCCCATATTTTGCACTGCACATCCACCAACAATTGTCAAGGCTTTTAAGAAGACCTAAAACAGAGTTCCGGTTCCGGAGATGCTTTTTTATTAGTTCCGGCTGGAACTGGAACTCTGAAAAATTGGGGTTCCAGCCGGAACTAAACAGCCGTAACCAAGTTCTGCTGCACTCCTACCCTGGGCTACAGAAAGGGGGGAGACAGACACTTTGCCCAGAGCTCCCAGTTCAAAAGGGTTCCCATTAAAGCAACAAAGGGCCTTAAAATGTTTTAATACAAGATTGCTCAACTCAGATTATAAATCCTAGCTGCATTATAATAAAGTATAATATCAGTTATGCCATGATTTGGAGGTGAACGACAATTGATACCCAATGGAAAGTCGATATCCAAATGGCTTTGGTGTCTACTGAGCAAAGCGAGATTAACAAACAAAAATTTAAAATACAAACATCGGTATTGAATGCTAGAACGTTAAAAGCCAACTTACATTAACTGTTTCAATTTCATATAATCCTGGCAACAACAATTTTCTCGATTGTTCATTTTAACATTTTATTCAAGTATGCCATTTTGAAGCTCGGGTCACCAGCTAATCATGATTTGATCAACCAGCTCCAGTTCTCCTAATGTCTATACTTATTTTACAATCTTCAGATATTAAAAGGCAGGTCTGTGCAAACATTGAACTTCGTATCAAATTCATGAGCCACGGTTGGTCATGTGTTTCACAGAGGTAAAACAAAACTGTCCCAATCATAACACTCAGCCCAAACCAATGAACCCTTAAATGTTGAGGAGAGTGAATTACAACTCAGAGCCGCTAAGCTACTAACAAGCTCGTTGAAATTCATCGCAAAATATAAACCCTTACTGTCGTTCCAACTGAAGTGTTGCTCAAATATTGATTCAATAGATTACCTCGGGCTGACCAATTCAATTCATCAAGTTCCTCGATATATTCATACACTTCCTAGTATAATTGTAAACTTCCTGTTGAATAGTTTGAATGCACCAATCACCTTTGTTGTTTGTGCAACTAACCAATCATAAATAGAAAGGAAGTGACCAGAAATGATCAAATACTCGGAATTGGCTCTTTCACAGGAAGTGTATGAATATCTCGAGGAACTTGATCAAATAAATTGGTCAGCCCGAAGTAATGTATTGAATCAATATTTGAGCAACACTTCAATTGGAACGACAGTAAATTATATTACTAAGGGTCTGTTTATATGGAAGCCAAGCCAGCCTGCTTTATAGCGAGACAGCCGGGAAATTGGGATGAATTTCTCTTGTGTTTATTGAGAAAATTTCATCCCGCTTCCAGGGACAATTTTTCTATTTTGATATTACGATAATTTTTACTATAAAATAACTAGCAAGATTACATGAACTATTTTTATTCTGAACGAGATTCTGAATACTAATGACTGCTGGGCCTCGTGCTGGGCACACATGAAAATTTTGACACAGTGAAAATTGAACCAGGATTTCTCTCAACTAAAACGTTGGTTTGGTGAGCTATTTTCAGAATGAAATATAAAACAAAATAGTAAATCACTTCTTACCATATAAGCTTTGTCAGCAAAGCAATCATTGACTCAAGATTGCCGTTCATGTCAAACATAATTTGTTTCGTCGATGCAACGGCGCGGCCAACGTCTCTTCGCCTTCGCGTATTGGAGCCATTACACATTCATTTCCTTACTTCTGTTCATATAAAGTGTCTTTTGGATTTCTTCCAGACATACATCGTAAAAAACTAGTATTGAAATGGATAGTGATTACTAAAACAGTAATTCTAAAATACTTTTTTTCCTATATTTTAATACTCATCATTCACTGTGAATCATCAAGATCAATAAATACAACAATCTCGTTCCCAGAGTATGCCTGTTCGCGGGTTAGGTTGTGGCATGACTCTGGGGAAATCGAATCGAAATCGTTATTTGATTGGCTGCCGCGATCATCAATGCTGCCGACACAATTAATGCGTGTTTTTTGCGAGAATTACGCGTGGACATACGCGAAGAGAGAATTATCAATGTTTATCAGATTTGGAATGCGAAATCAAACAATATAAATCGAAGGATATAATATTAATCGTATGAAAAAGTATTGGGACGTTGGGTATATACTTACAAAATTGCATGGTATTTATGAATGACTTTTTATCGATCTACAGTATGAATATATTCATTATAACAACTATGTTATAACCATGAAAGAAATGGCTAAATAAATCATCGCACACGTTGTCGTTGTTTTGTTAAATTGACATATTGTTGCCTGGACTTTGGAGTGACAGCTCTTGCTTGTGTTAAAAACTTGAAGATTTAAACAATACACTACCTTATGGTCAGTCAACGCTCAACATGGTGTAGCCTGTGGTCTTTGTGTTTTTGTAAATGGAGTTATCTATATAAATTTAAGATGCCAGGTGTTTTTGTAGCATCTGTATAAATTATAGAATAATTGACTTAAGAAGTCCCTCAGGTTGTAAAACATTTGGTTATAGACTTGCTTTGTAAGTGATTGCCACTTGACAGTGTGATGGACTATTCCAATTAATATCTGTACACCCCCTAGCTGCCAAAGGTATATGTTTTTCATGGTTATAGGCCTGAAGAATTTCAAAATTCCAAGCTCAAAACCCTTTACCCCTGGAGAATTCCAAGCTCAAAACCCTTTACCCTGGAAGAATTCCAAACTCGAAATACTTTACCCCTGAAGAATCCCAAGCTCAAAACACTTTACCCTTGAAGAATTCCAAGCTCAAAACCCTTTACCCCTGAAGAATTCCAGGGATCCTCAACAGGGCCCCCTGTCAAGGTATATTAAATGGAATACGGATATTAAATGAATAGCCTGATGTAAGGCTATATAACTAAACCAAACCAGAAACAATTTTTGCATCAATTTGTGTCTGGATAAAAAATAAGTAGTGAATCTAAATACAGATGTTTCCTTGTTTGTTGCTATTATTGTGAAACAATGTTGTTTGATCAATAACAATGCTCATTTGCTAAAAATATACAAGTATTGATTCCATTTCCTAACTATTATACTATGTGAATATATTGGCAATTAATCCAATTATATATAAAAGGAGATACAGTAGAATTGAAATAGCTACCAGTTAACCAGTTTCAATTGAATAACTACTTTAATTTCTGTATCAAGCCTCCTGGGTATTATTGTTTGCTAAACATCATTGAGGGGGCACTTGTTCTAAATATATGCAATAAGTCTGGTTACCATTAAAAATGTCCATATTCAGAGTTACCGTTGTACTATATTTTATTAAAATACTGCAGAAATGCAAAATATTTCATGATTTTAAGAATTAATTGAATGAGGGCTGCATGGTTAAAAGAGGAGGGGGGCTTATTTATTTTTATTTTTTTTTCCAAATGAGGGGGGGGGCATGCTTATTTATTTTTGTATCCAAATGAGGAGGGGGGTTATTGGAGAGGGGCTTGAAGAGAAGGGGGCTAAATATAGAAATTACAGTTGTACCTCCATTCCTTCCTCTCCAGGCACAGATTTTCTGGGGGGGGGGGTGCACACACCCCAGAAATGATTTGCACCCACCCCCAGTGGCATTTGGCACCACCCCCAAAAGTTTTTGCACCCCCGCAAATTGTATATATTTTGATTTGATAGTTTCATATTGACAAAAAGGGAAAAGCCCTGGGAACAAGGTTGTCATATTTGATTATTCTTACTACTAAATTTGTAAAATTACCAATATTATGGTCTCAGATCTCACCGTGCAGGCCTAGAAAACAAATTTTGTTAAACTTTTCCTTGGCCTTTCCGGGCGCCCGGCCAAAGCAAGCAGCAGCACCCCCCTGAACGAAAATCTGTCTCTTCCTCTCACTTCCCAAACGTGCTGCAGGAGAGGGGGCAACTGCAGGGGTTAAAGCATGGATTGCAAGGTTGATGTATTGCAAGGTTGATGTATTGCATGTTATGTACCTGGTAATATAGAGAAATGAGCTAGAAATATATCCTTATTCCTTGCCTATAATTAGTTTCTGATTGGATGTTCAAAGATACACAGTGTGAAGCATGAAAAACAATGGATAGATACCTACTGCAAGAAATTTTCAACAAATAATATGGATTTTTTCACTTCATTTCTTACTTTCGACACAAGTAATTATAGTAATTATAATTACAAACACAATGTACTGTCATTTAAAGACTTTATATGTGGTCCATGTATATATGTTAATGTAATATAATATAAAAAATAATGTGTTTATTGTTAAAATATGTGATATATAATACTGTAAACCTCTGACTACAATCCCTGGGCTTATATTCTTTTGTAAGCGATTTTTCATGGGCTTAGGGGAGGGGGCTTATATGCACGGGGGTCTTATACATGGACAATCAATTGTGTTAGTAATAAACAAGTCATAAACAGGAAAATAAACATGTATTAATGACACACTCCATTAACATAGTAAGCTATAAAGACAATGACAGTGTTTCAAATTCTCTGCTATATTAAAAGACAATGTCAATGTTAAATACATAGTGGGATACTGGGCTTATATTCAGGGGACTTGGGGGGGGGGGGCTTATATTTGGAATGAGGTGAGCATTATATTCAGAGGTTTACAGTATTACAGTATACAGTTGAAAAAAGCTTGTATTTTCTTGTCATAGACACACATTTCTGGGTGCATATAGAACAGTTTATACGTCAGGTTCTCATCTCGATCCAATGGTAATTTGATATCGCTGCCATCACCATAATATAGTGTAGCACAGAATAGCCTTGTGACTTTGACATACTATCATGCATGCAGAATTGCAGAAATGCTTGGTCATTCATGTGGAGATGACTATCACGATAGAATTAGTTACGCCAAGTAACACGTCGTACACGTCAGGTAGCAGCTGAAATCTTTTAATATTTGCCATAATAAGCCCATAACCTGTTGGCAAAACAACCAGAACATCTTCACCATTTTACAAATTATGGCCGAGATGCTATACATTTGAATGTCTCGTCTTTCAACGAATATTCAAGCTCTCTTTTCCCTAGAACAGCTTTCATAGCCTTTCAGTATTTGCCATTGAATATAATTTAATAGTAGGACGATTTAAAGCATCTTTAAACGTATAAAAAACCATTTTGTACACTATATTCTGATGAGAATCTTGTTCAAAACAATATCGATTGTGAGCGTGTGCCCGCGCGAATTTACTAAGCGGAATAACCAAAGCAATAAAAGCGCATGCGTCATTTATCTCATTTTGGATAAAAAAAATTCGATTTCCCCAGAGTCATGCCACAACCTAACCCGCGAACAGGCATACTCTGGGAACGAGATTGTAAATACAACAATTCAACATGTGACCTGCGCCGCGGGCGTTTAGCCCATTGGTTTAGCCTGAATGCACTGAGCTCGATAAACAACTGGAATAAGGGAGTGATCATTATTTATGAGGTGTTGGGAAATGGGAGGGGGGGAACGAAGTTTTACCCTTATAAATAGGGGGGTCAAAAAAGTTTTAACACAGATACACCATGTCTAGAGTTCTGATTTCTATAATCACAAATAGCAAAAAAGAAGACTCTGAAAATGCTATTTCCAACGATCTAGAGAGTCAAAATTTTCAAAATTTCCCTGCTCGGCGCCAACCATAGTAGCGCCTCGCGATCGTGGGAGTCGGGCCCACTAAGTTTAACAAGCTTTCTTACCACCTGAGTGACCCAGTTGTGGTATTTAAATAGTACATACCATGCCAGTACACTTAACTGATCAGATTCGATAATGCCCACATTTCAGTTCTAGGGGTGGAAAATACAAAAAATTTTCTGGGGGAGAATACCCCCAGACCCCCCCTACTAGTACATACGATACCACACTAAAGTTTTTGTCACAAACAACCATCTGTCATCTCTCCACACTCAATATAGTATGGTCCCTTTTTGTAGATGCCCACCCCCCAGACAAGTTCTTAAAAAAAACCTGTGTTCTAATCATTTCGCTGTATGAAGACGGGTCATGGGTTAGGGTTATGGTAGGACATGTTGCATGGCAAAGTAGTAACACATAATATATATTTTATAATCATATATGATTGAATCATCATTCACCAGGATAAAACATCATGAGCTAGATTAAACAGATTGTCCTAATATCTAATTTTACCTGCAACGCACACCTGTTTCATTGCTGTTAATTTTTTCAATCCACACTGGGGGGGTCAGACAAGTTTCTACTTTTATGAGGGGGGAGGCACAAAAATTTGCCTTCAGTCTGGAGGGGGGGGGGGGCCAAAATGTTTTCAATCCTTATTTCCCCATTTCCCACCAACCCCCCCCCTCCCCATAAATAATGACCACTCCCTAACAGCAAACAAATTTATTAGCTAACGTTTCGTTGTTTACAATACAACATCTTCAGAGCAATCTAAATGAATTTACAAGGTATGGTATACGTATTTACAAAATATGGTTTAATATCTCAACTTAACCCTGTCCTTAATGCTAATATTAACCTTAACTATACTAACCATGCACTTAACATTAATCTTTACTTATTAACTAGTTACTGATAAGTTGTTTTCCTTTCTTTCTATTCATTTGTTCTTTCAAACTAAAGAAGATCCCACTCAGAATTGCCTGATGATAGGATTTTGAAATCAGAAGCGGAGACTGGGTGTTTGTGCATGTGTTTGTGAGCGAGTATACTAGACATGGTTGAGATAGAGCGTTCTTTTCCAGTCAAAGGCGAGACTCCCACATGCTCTGAGATACGTGTGTGAATGTGTCGGCGTGTTTGGCCAACATACAATGCGCTACAGCATTGACACGTGAACTGATACACAACATGTGATCTCAGGGCAATGAAAAAAAATAAATAAATTTTTAATAAATTTAATAATTAATAATAATTTTTAATATTTTTTATTAATTTTTAATTCTAATAAGTTTTTTTTGCTTTTATTATGTTTGGATTTAAAGTTATTTGCTGGGCTCTGCTCTTTATCTTTAATTAAACTAAGATTTCCTCCTGGTGTATCAATTGCCACCACTGGAATAACATCTAGCGAAGACGGTACACACGTAAAAACGCACAAGTTTGTTACAAGGCTGTTCACAAGCTGTTAACAAGATGTATTCGCACTGCTTGTCACAAGTTGTCAACATGTTTGGAACAACTTGTTGACAACTTGTAACAACCTTGTCGAAATTATCATACTTGTTGCAAGGTTAATTGTTCTGACAAGTCTGCGACATGCGTGATATAAACAAGATTAGTGTTACAACCTTAAATTGTGTTGACAACCTTGTAACGTCTGTAACATCCTTGTTATATCATGGCTGTAACAAACTTGTTAGCACAATCTTGTAGCAAGGCTGATAATGCCATCAAGCTTGTTTCAAGTTGTTAACAGCTTGTTTCAAACTTGTTACAACAAACTGGGAACAAGCAGTGCGAGCACAACTTGTTGACAGCTTGTGAACAGACGTGTAACAACTTGTTTGCAGACTTGTTACAACTTGTGCGTTTTTACGTGTGTGCACAAAATCTGTCGCCTCTATTTCCAATCACGTGAAAATAGGCAGTGTCACGCGTCTATTCTGGCTGCCCCTACTCGAAAATCGGGGTAGTCAGGAGGCTGCTCCTTTTACTGTTCGGAGTACTTCGGTTTTCGGAACACTAATTAAATTGAACCAGTAATGGTCACATGACTGTTCTGACGGTCACATGACTGTTCTGGCTGCCCCTACTTTTGAGTAGAGGCAGTCAGAACAGTCATGTGACCCTTTTCGGTTCGATTCAATTGATGTTCCGAAAATCCGGAGTACTCCGAACAGTAAATGGAGCAGCCTCCAGAACAGTTCAGAACAGTCATGTGACTGTCTTCTGTTCCATTCCATTAGTGTTCCGAAAATCTGGAGTACTCCGAACACTAAATAGAGTAGCCTACGGTGTAGACCCCAGCAGAAACTCTACACCGTAGGCTATAAATAGAGCAGCTTGCAAGTGTTTGTCGGAAGTTATGACTTCAAATTATGACGTAGCAGTAAGGAATTTACATTGAAGCATTATCGTACCCCAGCAGGCTGCTCCATTTACTGTTCTACAGGGTGTCCCAAAAAAAACGAAAACTATTGAAATCACCAATAACAATTTAATTGTTAGAATTTGAATGCCTTAGCGCTCTGTTGGTTCCCACGAGTGCATAAATGATTGACATAAGTAAATTTTATGCATAAAGAAACTGTTTAAGAAGCTGTTTTTAATTCCCAGGAGCAGAAAATCGCGCACTTTACCCAGCAGTTTAACCATACAAAGATGACATAAAAGTGAACTTTGAACGTTTCTTGAACTTTGAACAACGACCCTCTGAAACTTTAGTAAATGATATTAATCAAGAGGTCGGCAAACAGTAGCCGAGCTCTCAGATTGCAATAATTTTGAGTTAAATATTTTCACCCTGTATATTCCCAGTAAAAACAGAAAGCCATTGTATGGGGATTATATGCAAATTAGTATATAAGCACTAAGCAGTGGTCATTTTGTCAAGACCTACCTAAAATGCTCATGTTTTGTGATTGGCTTTCCGAAACAAAACTGATCATTGTTCTTGACTGGTTCTTTAGAAAGACGATTTCTATAGTTTTATTGTCTTTCATTGTTATAATCAACCAACCACGAGGCTGGATAGTATAGGTAGATATGGTAGTGAACAATATCGCATTTTATCACTGCACATAATCTAATTTATCACTGCACAAATCTCATTTATCACTGCACAAATTGGCTATCACTGCACCTTAGAATAATCCCTGTGTTTTTTTTCGATGTTCGCCAAGTGTTAAAAAAATTGGATATATTTAATATAACCAAATTACGTGTCGTCTGCTAATCTGGTTATTTCATACAACCAAATAAATCAGATAAAAAGTGATAACATTTACGGTAAATAATAAATTCACAATCGGCGCCCCATGTTCAGCAGTCATCGATTTGCTATCGTAAACTCCTGCAAGCTGCTCCATTTACTGTTCGGAATACTCCGGATTTTCAGAACACTAATGAATGGAACAGAAGAGAGTCACATGACTGATCTGAACTGTTCTGACTACCCCAATTTTCGAGTAGGGGTAGCCAGAACAGACACGTGACACTGCCTATTTTCACGTGATTGGAAATGGAGGCGACATATTTTGTGTATCCAATGCACACTGTATAAAGCCTTATTTTGAAATGTTAACCGCTATATTTCGACATATACTTATTATATGCTATTTGAACGCCAGGGTTGGGAAAAATCAACGAGTAAAAACGTTGCAAAAGCATACTTAGATATACAAATAACAGCGAATCATTATACGCTTTAATTATGCGAATAACTAAATAATATAGTAATGCATGGTTGCACGCATATATAATAAACTTAACACTGCTCAAGAACACCGTGTGTATGTTCTACAGGGTGTCCCAAAAAAAACGAAAACTATTGAAATCACTTATTGTTAAATTTGAATGCCTTACCAAACAGCTGGACGTAATGATGCATAAAATATTGACAAGGTGCCCGAGAGATTTTGTTTTCAGATTTTTGATGCTGTTTGGTGACACAATAAACAGTTTATAGATTAATCTATTTCACGAGTGTGAAAGACTAGATCTTGAGCAATGCTGCTTGATGTTTTGCATGCGATTCAAAAAATATGTGAAAATGTGTACATTTTGCATGAAATAGAATATGCAGATTTGGGCTTATTAGCAGTGATTTTGGCTCATTTGCCTGCATATAATTAGTGACATGCCTGGGATAAACTTTAAGTTGCAGAACCAGAGCACATGCACTCATGCAGGGCTGTCAGAACGTTTTCTAGTATGTCGTATTATATAAATTTAGTCATGTTTAATTTCGCACTTTTGTGCAGTGATAAAATTTCCTTAGAATAATCCGGCTGTAAAGATATTTGATTAAAATAAAGAAAAATACTTTTTCACACTTGGCGAACATGTCACTTAAATAAGTGAAAAACAAAGTGATAACATTTATACATATTTTTAGATATCTTAAAGGTGATCTACAGTCCGTATGTAAACAAAGCCTTTGTTTACATTTTTGTGTCCAAAATATTGAGCTTTATTCGACAACTATTTATATTTTCAAGCTTCTAGAGTATAATATATGATCAAGAAACAACAATTAGGCTTTTCAAGAACTCAAAACATAGTTAAACTGTTTGTATCATAAAAAGTGGGCTCATTTGTGCACATGTGCAGATCGGACTGTAGATCACCTTTAAAGAGGGTGATTGCTAGATAGTATACTTCAAAATAAGGTTTCCGTTTTTATAACGAAGAAAAAACTATCCTAATGCAAAACTAAACCCTAACCCTAATACTAAACCTAACCCTAACCCTAACCCCAACCTAACTCTAACCTAAACCCTAACCTAACCCTAATTATTTTAAAAATAGAATAAAAACGGAAATCTTATTTTGAAGTATACTATCTAGCAATTGCCCTTTAAAGAGGCTGTCAAGCCCGTTCTGCTCATGCGCGTGTTTTGTTTAATTTTTTGTTTCAAACAACAGATAATTTAATTAAAATTCCGATCTGTAGGTCAACAGATCGGAATATTAGTTAAATCACAGATGGAAATTTTAATTAAATTATCTATTGTTTGAAACAAAAAATTTAAACAAAACACGCGCATGAGCAGAACGGACTTCTACCCTTGAATTCCAAAGACAACGCCCCCTCCCCTCCCCTTCCCATCCCTTCCCTCCACTCCTCTCCTCTCCCCTCCCCTCCCCTCCCCTCCCCAACCCCAATTCAATGTTGAATGTTCATAAAATTTCAGTTAGGGATGCCCCCAAAATCAACATTGAACGGGGAAGAGGAGGGGAGTTCGGTTTAAAAGCATACCTTGCGTTAAATCGGCTCTCTCTGAAGAGAACAATAAAAATATGCGAAAATTTTGGGTGTACCAAGGACTTTTGTCCAGGATTGTAGCTTGTTATAGCGTCTGTGAAGGCTGTGGTCAGATTATGAGAATTCTACATGCTGCCCGCCATATTGAATTGTTGTCGAGAATGTCGAAAATGCCAAGTACTTTACATAAATATGATACTAATTAAGTACAATAAAACCGTACATGCATGAAATGTTTGTGATTTATATCTAGACTATAAGTAGTGCTGCCATATTGTTATTTTCTTGTGCGAAAATGGAGGCCGATGCGAATGCTAAATCCTACGACGAAGTCAGTGGACCACAAATCGAAGCAGGTAGTCAATTTATCCGTGAGTTAAACCTCTCCTTGGGAGACAAAGTGCTTGACATGGGTTGCGGCACAGGCCATCTCACTAAATATATCGCTGATATTGTTGGCCCTAATGGTCAGGCGGTCGGAATCGATCCCGATGCCGAGCGAATCAAAATTGCTGAAGAGAAATCTAAAGAAGTCGGTAATCTTCAGTTCTGTGTTGGCAGCAGTGTGATTGGATTTCCACACGACACTGAACCGTATTACGATGTTCATATCAGCACGAATGCATACCACTGGGTTCCTGATGATGAGAAAATAATTTACATACAGAAAGCACATCGATGTTTGAAAGCTGGGGGAAAACTGGCCATCTGGTGTGTCGCAAAGACGCCCAATGGCAATGGCAATGAGAAGAAAATTGGAGTTTATACGTTAACCCAAGAGGGCCATCGAGATATGTTTCAAGAGGTGGGTCTCTTCAACAATGTTGTGGTAGATGCACCGATCTACCCATATCGATATGAATCATTTGAAGAATTCAAGAGATGGTTCAAAGCTACAACTCGCCAGGACCTGGAAACTACCAAATCAGAGGACTTACTTAAGAAATTTGTTACCACAGAAGACGATGGGCAAGTCACTTGTAAAGTACCATGTATTCGCATCACAGCATGCAAAGATTGATCGGGATAAAATGGCCTGCAGTGATTCATGTACAGTATATATGTCCCTGCATTGCATGTACCTATAGTAGCCTAGACAACTTTTGCCAGTGAAGTAAATATGCTTTCGACTAATGTAATAAGCTATTGCTCAGACGCGGCCAAATTCCATGTAAGTTTCAGTGGTATATGGAAGAGAGTTACAGATTGACGTTAGAAACCCTTAGATTGACGTTTACGGCAAACGTCAAACCGCAAACGAAGTTTTTGATTTTACAACCCTATTATATATAATAGCTTTTACACCACTTTTGAAATATATTAATTAAACTTGTAGTATTTATAACAATGATTCAAGAAAACAAATTAACCACTAATCATATATTCACCAAGGCAGTAAACTAAGATTTAGCGTTTGAAGGTTACGTTTGACGTATAAATTTCATACTTTAACGACTACAAGCCTTCCTAGCAGTTCAAGCATAAAATTTATACGCCAAACGTCAACTTCAAACGCCAGATCTTAGGCCGGTTTTATACGTTGAATTTCGGTAGCGTCGAATGCAATTCAAATGACAATAGATAATGAAGCTTAATTAATAAGGTTTATCATCTCATTATCTATTGTCTTAATTGCATTTGACGCGACCAAAATTCGACGTATAAAACAGGCCTAAATTACTGCTTTGGTGAATACGTGACTAGTGGTTAATTTGCTTTCTTAAATCATTGCTACGTTTGCCATAAACGTCAATCTATTATGACAGACGTATTTTGAGGTCAACTGTTAGTTGTTCCAAGTTAATTAGGAAATTTAATTTTTGTGACTCAAATTGAAGCATGAATTAGCTACTGTCGACAGAGGCGCCGGAATATCGATAATTGGGGGGGGGGCAGATATTCATATATTCGTGTTCTGCCCAATTAATTTCTTTTGAAATCGATTGTTTTTACAGTCTGTGAACACGAATATATGAATATCTGCCCCCGCAATTATCGATATTCCGGCGCCTCTGACTGTCGAAAACTTGTAGAACGTACCTTCAAATGCGATTTGAAGATTACCGTTTGCGGTTAGGCCTGTTTTATACGTCGGATTTTGGTCGCATCGAATGCAATTAAGACAATAGATAATGAGATGATAATCCTCATTAAACTTCATTATCTATTGTCTTCATTGCATTCATTCAAAATTCGACGTATAAAACGGGCCTATAGCGGTCTGTCGTAAACGTCAATCCGTAACACTGAACGGTAGTAAAAGCGATTATAGTGTTGTTAAAGTGCCTGTTTGGTCAATTTGAATATTCCAAGGATGATTGATAATTAAATTGCAGAGTGAATATATAGTTTATAGTGATATAGTATTGGAACAGAGGAAGCTAAGAAAGGTTATATGTCTGTATGACACGAACCATTAAGCTATAGAGGCCTACTTAGCCTGCGTAGCAGGCGTTTAGTGCGGGCGGGAGAAAAGAGGGCGTCGTCGAGGGAACGCCTTCCCAAATGGCCATGGGCGTACCGGAAGGAAAAAATTAGGGGGGGGGCGGAAAGAAATTTGCCCGACTTTTTCGGATTGTGCCGACCAGTCCCGAAAAATTTTTTTTCCGGAACAATTAATTTTGGCGACCACACACCCCTTCCCCGTCGCCAAAATAATTTCGGTCAGTGTACCATTTTAGGGGTCCAAAAATTTTTCGGACATACCAAAATTTTTCGGACCATCAAACAAATTTTTCCAAATATCACAAAATTGACATAATTTCCCGCAAAATTGACAGAATTTGTCCCATTTATTTTTATAATAACCCAATATTGCCCGACTGTGAAGCGAATATTGCCCAACTGGCTTTGTTTGCTCAACAAACTGGGGTTATTATTAAGAGAGATTTTATTGCTTCGACTACTTTTTGCCCGACTTTTGCCTGACTTTTGTTGAACATTTGTCCGACTTTTCGACTTTCTAATCTTTTTGGGGGGTACCTGCCCCCTGCCCCTCCCCCGTCCCGTACGCCTATGCAAATGGCTATGACAAATATGTTTTACCGAAAAAACGTCGGCTTAATTCTTATTGGTCAATCTCGTTGACGGAAGTAATAACGTAACTCAAATGTCATCAATAATTTTGCCCGCGTATATATTCTCATAAAAATATGGATGTTATAAATGTTATGAAGGAAACTGTTTCTGATATTTCAAGTATTTTAGGTTTGGAAATTCAGTTGAAGCCAGAACAGAGAAAGTATATTATTAATTTGCTACGTGGTAAAGACGTTATCGCGATTCTTCCTACGCCGCTACGGGATACGGAAAAAATTGTCCTCTTGAAAGTATAATTCAAGACCAGATAGCTGAGGCTACATCACTTGGCTTGCATTGCAGCTATGAAGTTGGGTAATGGTTTTAAGAATAACATTTCAAACCATGCTCAACTGTTATTTGCTACGGCAGAATATGTTAAACAACCGTGGTTCAGGAGCTTTTAAATTAAAGGATAAAAGCTCTGTGTTCTCTACAGGGCCGTTCCTGGACGCGATAATTGGGGGAGGGGGGGCGGGGGTATATTCATATATTCATGTTCACACACCGTAAAAGCAATCGCTTTCAAAAGAAATCCGTCGGGCAGAACACGAATAAATGAATATACCCCCCCCCCTAATTATTGCGCTAGGTACAGCCCTGGTTCTCTAAATTAGCATATCAAAAATCTCCCAAGTTGCCGAGCAAAAAGCAGGCATGATGCTAAATATAAATCTCGACTATGATTTGATAATGGGTAAACCGGTGAAGGTGCATGCTAATTATAAAACGTCAATTACCTTTAATGGGCGAAAACACATTTGTCATAGCCATTTTGGCAGATGTTTTCTCGACGACGCCCTAGTCTCTTCTCCCGCCCGCATTAAACGCCTGTTACGCAGGCTAAGACCTGCTCTTCAACTCCCCCCAACTGGTTAATTGATAGTGTATGTTTAATTACTCTTTTACTTTCCAAACAATTATTAATGTAATCTAATTAAACCCAATCACTTTTAGAATGTATTATTATTATATTTGAAACTTTCTACGGCGTTGAAGATGGTTTTGTCCATTTTAGTTCTACATTGGTGCCGAGTCAGTCATGTCTTATAAAGGCACGAAAAACGTGTTTTAACCATATCCGCGCTTTATCCTCATGCATACATTTTTTAACGAACATTGCCATATGATTATGGTTATGATATATTAGCAATTTATAGTAGTGGAATTTTCAGTGCATTTTTTAAGGATTCTTCAGTGGAGGGGCAAAACTGCCAAAGGGTCCATTTTCCTTGCCCTCCCCCAGCATAGTATGCGATCGCCGAAGGTGTGAGCAGAGTACCGCAGGCACGAGTTAGCTAGGGGGGTTGAAGCTGGGGGCATGTCCCCATTGGGTCTCTGAAATAGCATTTCCTGGCGTGCATTCTAAGAACACATTTAAAAAAATCTCAGCTTCTCAAAACAAAGTTTTAATGGTGAAATTTGTAATAAATTGCATGCTAAACATTCAAACATAACATAAGTTTAAGTATGCACTATTCTCACCAACAAATTTTGTTTTTTAAAGGTCTTTAAACTTCTTCTGGCTTTGGGGCAATAGGCCATTTTTTTCTTCAGTGGTGGGGCAGAGGAAGGGGCCCAGTGGGGCAAATGCCCCACCAGTCCATGGTATTAAAAAATGCCTTGTGAATTTCTGAAATAGTGTATACTTGTATTTTGGCACGGTACAATCAGTCCCCAAAGTTCTCTTCAGCAAGTTTGATTCGCTCAGCATCGGGATCGATTCCAACAGCCTGACCATCAGGGCCAACAATATCAGCGATATATTTAGAGAGATGGCCTGTATACCACAACCCATGTCAAGCACTTTGTCTCCCAAAGAGAGGTTTAACTCACGGATAAATTGACTACCTGCTTCGATTTGTGGTCCACTGAGTTCGTTGTAGAATTTAGCACTCGCATCGGCCTCCATTTTCGCAATGTGGAAAACATTATTCATTAAGCTACGATGCATTCCAAAGGTTTTAAATTAAAAATAAGTACTTTTGCTTTATTTCATTGCTTTTTGTGTTTTGAAAACAAGCAAGCTCATTTTTTAAAAATATCTAATCTAATATTTCCCATCATTTGTTTAATCTGAACAGAAATAGATAGTTGTAATATGCTATGTATTAAATGTAATGTTATAGCCTCGGTTATAGCTGATCTGAAAGATTTCAGTATTCTTGGTACACATTTTAACAAAGAATGAAAGGTAATTTTAAAATTAAATATGCAGGTCAAAAACAAAACTGTTTTTGTTAGAACAACATAGAATAAGTTTCAAAGAAGATAGGTCATTTCAACATAAACATTCGGAAATATGGGTACACTGACAGCTCTGTCACACGTTAATGAAAGTATAATTCACGAAATACACATTTCACTTACTTCTTAACATCTGTTTTGATGTAGTGTTGCCGTAAATATCATTTAGTTCATGTTTCCCCGGTGGAAAATATAGTCTATTCCAAAGCTGATTTCGACGTACTTAAGTTTTTCAGAAACCGTTGGCCTTCCTCAGTAAGATTATCAACTGTTTCACAAACATATTTTATAGTAAACAGCTAAAATATTCTCCGAAAGTCTATAATTATAATAAGTCTATAATTAGATTATAGTTATTTATGTCATAATTACGTGTTCGATACCCGTGCTCAAACACTGTCAAAAATTTATTAATGTCGGTGGTTACCAAGTCATTTCTCGATTTAAAAAAAATGTTAAGTCTGAAATTTGTCTACGGTGTTCTAAAGGCAATAAGTCTAGTTTGATCAATCTATCAATATACTTCATATCTTCAGGATAGTTTAGAATAAACTTGGTAGCTCTTCTCTGGACATTTTCAATTAATTTCGCGTATTTCTTGGTGCAAGGCGACCAAAGACTACTATACCATATTCCAGCTTGGGTCGTACAAGAGCACAGTATATTATTTTTCTAGTTTGTATATCTTGCAAATCACGGAAAATCCTTTTCATTAGCCCTAGGGTCCCGTTAGCTTTAACAACAATTTTCTCAATATGATCTGCCAAGGATAAATTGTGAGATATAGTAATCCCGAGGTCGACAAATGAAGGCACACACTCAATCGGTTGGTCACCAAGACTGTAATTTCTATTCATTTCCGTGTTAACCTTTTCTTTGAAATATGCAATACTTTGCATTTCCGCGCATTGAAATCTAATCCCGAACTGAGGCTCCATGTATGTAGACAGTCTAAATGAACCAATAATGGTCACATAACTGTTCTGGCTGCCCCTACTTTTGTGTAGAGGCAGTCAGAACAGTCATGTGACCCTTTTCGGTCCGATTCAATCAGTGTTCCGAAAATCCGGAGTACTCCGAACAGTAAATGGAGCAGCCTCCAGAACAGTTCAGAACAGTCATGTGACTGTCTTCTGTTCCATTCCATTAGTGTTCCGAAAATCCGGAGTACTCCGAACAGTAAATTGAGCAGCTTGCAAGTGTTTGTCGGCAGTTGTGACGTCAAATTATGACGTACAGTAAGGAATTTATATTGAAGCATTATCGTACCCCAAGAGTTTACGATAGCAAATCGATGACTGCCGAACATGGGGCGCCGATTGTGAATTTATTATTTACCGTAAATGTTATCACTTTTTATCTGATTTAATTTGGTTGTATGAAACAATCAAATTAGCAGCCGACACGTAATTTGGTTATTAAATATATCCATTTTTTTTACATTTGGCGAACATCGAAAAAAGAAACAGGGATTATTCAGTGATAACCGATTTGTGCATGCAGTGATAAATTATTTAGATTATGTGCAGTGATAAAATGCGATATTGTTCACTACCAGAAATTGGCGACAAAATGGGTCATCATCTGCCTAAACTATCCAGCTTCGTGGTTCGTTGATTGTAACATTGAAAGATAATAAAACTATAGAAATCGTCTTTCTAAAGCACGAGTCAAGAACAATGATCAGTTTTGTTTCGGAAAGCCAATCACAAAACATGAGCATTTTAGGTAGGTCTTGACAAAATGACCACTGCTTGCAGTGGCGTAACGTTATATCAGGGGGCCCCCGGTTCAAAATTTTCAAAGGCCCCCCTAGTAGAAGTGCCAAAAGCACGAATCGAGCGCCGTATATGCACGAGTTTTCTAGGGGGTCCAGGGCATGCTCATCCGGAAAATTTTTGAATCTAGACTCTCTGAAATGCCATTTCCTGGACTTTGGGGAGAGATTTTACAGAAGTTCTGATCGTCATAAAACGACATTGTAACATATCAGAAGCCCTGGCCAATGTTTTTGCTCTATCGCCTAAGCCTGGGGGCCCCCATTTGGGTTGGGGGCCCCCGGGTTCTCCCGGTCTGAGCCCATAGTAGTTACGCCACTGACTGCTTGTATACTAATTTGCATACAATGGCTTTCTGTTTTTACTGGGAATATACAGGGTGAAAATATTAAACTCAAAATTATTGCAATCTGAGAGCTTGGCTACTGTTTTTCGACCTCTTGATTCAGTATCATTTACTAATGTTTCAGAGGGTCGTTGTTCAAGAAAATCACTTTTTTGTCACATCTTTGTATGGTTAAACTGCTGCCGAGAGATTTGTAGATTAATCTTTAACAGTTATAGATTAAGCTATTTCACGAGTGTGAAAGACTAGATCTTGAGCAATATTGCTTGGTGTTTTGCATGCGATTCAAAAAATATGTGAAAATGTGTACATTTGTGCATGAAATAGAATATGAAGATTATTAATTGGGCTCATTAGCAGTGATTTTGGTTCATTTGCCTGCATATAATTGGTGACATGCCTGGGATAAGCTATAAGTTGCAGAACCAGAGCACATGCACTCATGCAGGGCAGTCAGAACGTTTTCTAGTATGTCGTATTATATAAATTTAGTTGTGTTTCGCACTTTTGTGCATGGTTATAAAATTTCCTTAGAATAATCCAGCTGTAAAGATATTTGATTAAAATAAAGAAAAATACTTTTTCACACTTGGCGAACATGTCACTTAAATAAGTGGAAAACAAAGTGAAAACATTTATACATATTTTTAGAAACACCGCTAAAAAACGTCTGCGCATGCGTGGGGCACAAACAAGATGGCGAGAAATTTAAATGCCAAAGTGTAAACAAAAACATGGCTATTTAATTATTTAAGGTAATTGAAACAAACAAAAAAAATACACTAGACGGGTAGTTTAGACATTAATAAAAAGTTTTCTAACATTTAAAATCTAAAAAGAAACAGAATTTAAATTAAATTAAAAATTTAAAACCGGCGTGTGAACATTTCTTGAAAAAATGTCGAATACCAAACTTAACTATCGAATATAGTTAAGCATTTTCACACGATTAAATTGTAAAGTAAATCATTACCCTTAAATACAGTCAACGTAAAAATTATACATGCTACGCAAAAAAGTTATTGACAAAAATGTGGATCATATGAACCTACGAAAAATATCTTTGTATGGTTCAGTTAAAGAACGTTTTATACAATAAGGGACCATTCATTATTTATGACTGGGGGTGGGCTGGCAAAAAAAGGGGTGGATCATGAGGTATTTTTGACTGAAAAAGGGGGGCCACTTAAAAATATTGATTGAAAAGGAGGGGTCCAGTTATTTATTATAGTGGGGAAAATTTGACATGTAACGATTATTGCTGACACAAGGAACGAGCAAGGCAGCAAATTTAATTTATGCATGTTTAGCTAGCAAAATTCTCAATTTTAATCATCAGATAGACCCAAAATGCAATGCACAAATACCCAAAATGCAATGCGTACAGCCAATATGAAAAATAATCGAACATCTACCTTATAACTTTTGCCATGAACTAGCCATAAATTTTTGTCATATTTCAATTATGTACATTTTAATAAAAAAGATAATTAACGAGTAAGAGATGTAGCAACATTACGTCCAGGGAAAGTTTGGCATATACTATATACACTAGTTTATACTGGGTATTTTATACATGGTTTAATTTAGTAAGGAGTTTGTCGATTTACCATGTCAAATCCGAGTTACATCCGAGCCCAAGTCAAATGTCTGAGTCACTAGCTGTTTAGCGGTCTTTGTAGTTCATTGACGTAGTACCCTAACCCTACTCCTAACCCAGGGCCGCAGCTTGCTAATAATCATTCTTTTTCTAAAATATGCAGACCTTTATTTATCATTTAAATAATATACCTTTAAAATACTGACAATTGATTAATTTTAAGCGGCTACATTATCCATGAGAAACTGCAAAGAATGAAGATATTTCTCATACTTTCCTGCAACTTATCCAATATATGGTTAATTAAATACGCCTTCGCCCATTTAGTGCTACTAAATTGTAAATTTTGACATACTAAAATGCAATTTTCTGACCATCACAATTCTGTCAAATCTTCCCTAAAGTCCAGGAAATGGCATTTCAGAGTCTCTAAATTTAAAATTCAGCTCCCCAATGAAAAAGCACTTCCTACAGCACTGTATTACCCCGATAAATTACCCTTTTTCTTTTTTGAACAACTTTTTACTACACTCTTAGCAGCGAAAAATGGTATGACCCCCACCTTCAGCCTCTTCGGCGCTCTGCAGCTTAATGAGTTAACCAAAAAATCTGACAATGTCTCTAGTTAACCCATTGCACCCCAGTGCACTCTCAGTTATTTTTTTACTTGTGGTGGGGGGGAGGGGTTACTATTTTTTTAGAATTCATGTGAAGGGGGTCATCGAATATTTTTGTGATGCAGGGGGTGGGGCAGGACATTTTGTTCAGTTGTTAATTGAATTTTGCGAACCCATCCCCGGTCATAAATAATGAATGGTCCCTAAATTTATCGACAGTCACCTTTGGTTTATTTTCTTGCATAATACTACTTCTTGCACATGTAGACTATAATTATTTCTAGTTTTTAGGTTGTCACGTTCATTATTCCATTTGCATTTTCATAGAAAAGGCAAAACATCGAAATCGCTTCCATTTTGAGTTTTTGACAACATTCGGAACACTTGGCATCACGTTCGCAATACAGATTTTAGTAATGTTACGCATGCAATTCCGATCTGTGGGTCCACAGATCGGAATTTTAATTAAATCACAGATGGAAATTTTAATTAAATTATCTATTGTTTGAAACAAAATATTTAAACAAAACACGCACATGAGCAGAACGGACTTGACTGCCCCTGTAAAAAGTTATACAAATTAACATGAAATATTGGAGAATAATTCAGTTCTCATGCATTCTCCAATATTTCACATTAATTTGTATTTATTCTTTATAGTTTATCGAGCCGTAAAATTATTACACTGGCCTGTAGGCCAAGTGTCTTAAACCCTTCTTTTTCTGGGTTTTTTTTGTAGTCGAGAAATCGAGTTTGCGTTAGGTCATCGCAGGCTCAGGGTGCAACGTGCTCCCGTGTCATATTCAGTTCAGTTTAAAAATGGCGGCTTTTCACTGAGCGATCTAATATATATTTCATACAGTTTCGTTGAATTTTCAAAGAATTGTGCCGGTTTCCTATGGATTTTACGTTGTGTCGCACTCTGGCCTTTCTTGCGTGTTGAATTAGTGTGTTTTTCTTTGTGTAACGACTCGAAAACCCCAAAATTTGGACCCTAGCGAATTTATACAATATAGTGGAATATAAACAAGGACAAGTTAAAGCGGTTTAACAGTTTGACTTTTTAATTAACAAGTATAAATATACATTGTAGGCTCATAAACATGTGTTGTGCTCTTGTATTCATTTGCATAATTATAGATTTGCACCTAATTACATTAATTTGCACCAAATTACTTTCCAATTCATCATATATTTATACTATAAAATGTATGTTTTCGATTGTATTCAGCGAGGTGGCATTGCGTGCGGCGAAGTGAAACGTGGTACTGTTCGATTTGTTTTTGGAACAAGACCCAACTCCCCCACACACTTTTTTAATTCTCAAATTGTTTATTAGATTCTTACTGGGGGTTGGGGCTAGAGAAGGGCTTCGGGTTGGGATCAGTTTATCTTATAAATGGAAGCAAATTGGCATATTTTTTAGAAGAATCGTCTATGTCTATGAACTGTTTAGCACCTGAAATGAGCCATATAATGGCATTACAAATCAAGGACTATAATATAATTTCTTCGCTATTATTGGCCCATCATTATTTACGGTTGATAGTTGATGACAGTTACAGTGGGCCTGGCTTGCCAGGTTGAGTTGCCCATAGCCGGAGGGTGCGCCTGAGCCGGCGTCTTGGTCAGTATAATATGGTTGATAGTTGCTGATCATTAATGTATTTGTTGGTTGTATTTATATGGTCCAGACCTCCTGTATCCCTATTTACTTCTCTACTACACATTACACCCTGCCACGAAAGGTGCCATTATCAGGCCAGTGTTAACGCCTGAGCAGGCGTCTTGTTCATATTTAAAAGTATGTATAAATGTTTTCACTTTAAGGCCCTGTTACACAGTGCAATTTTTCATGCAACTTGTCTCGCAATGGCGTTGCGAGACAAGTTGCAATGGTCAAAATCTTTGCGAGACAAGTTGGATGAAGCATTGCACAGAGTAGAAGTCGGTTCTACTTTTGGCAACGATTGCACTAATTACCTCGGGTCGGTACGACACCGAGGTCATAAATTCGGCTCCTATTTTTCCCCATTTTGTGTCGAGCCGCGCGCGTAGTCGAAGAGCCTGCGGAGGAGACGACAACTTCCGGTAAATAAGTGTACTTCCGGGCAATTTCTAGCATCGGCCAAAGCGGAACGGCACTCGAAGCTGTCCTTGCACAAAATCCGTTAAAATTGTCGGGTTTAAAACCAGAAGATGTGATAATTTTGACATACATGTTTGGCTGGATAACTATTCTCTAGTATATGTTGATATAATGTACAATACTTCGTATGCATAGCATGGGAATACCGCGGCCACCTTTCACTTGTTTGATACTGCTAAGCATTTTATGGATGGTTCTTACTGTAACTGGTAGACAACAATTTTGGCAACTGTCCACTCATTACATTCTTCGACTGTGGTACAACTATTACTAATGATGGATCAGTTATATGCACCTAATTATATTTTCGGTACCAGTTGATATATTTTAAAAATATGTGAAGTGACTGTCGTTTTGCTATGTGCAATCAACAAATAGACTGATAATATTGTCTGTAATTAGTGTTACTAAATACAAGATGAAGTAGTGAAGTAGCTATGTATATCATTCACTCGTCCACAAAATATCCCAAATAATGAATAAATACAGTTAAATAATTGCGTCAGTAAATTCTCTAAATTGTTCCTGTATTTAACTATTATCAATATAATGTTAAAACGGAACTCTGATTGACTGATTCACCATTTATACTAGTGAACTATTAAACTATCGTGATTTACACGATTTTTGCATATTTACCAGACGATGCCCTATCCACCGACCCGAGGTTAATGCCGAGCGGGCGTCTTGTTATTTTTAGCATAGCAGCGTGTAACATGGCTTCGTGCAACTTGTCTCGCAATGTTTAAAACTTGGAGAGTTCCTATTGGCTCTCCCCAGTACACGCTTTACTTTAATTAAAATTTAGCGCCAAAAGCGCCTCTCCCTAGTCTCTTCGCATGCCTCTATCATATCGTTGGGAGTTGCATGAAAATCATTGCAACGTTAACACCTCTTGCAATGCATTATCAAAATCTCTTTTAAACATTGCGAGAGACGTTGCATGAAAAATTGCACCGTTTAACAGGGCCTTTACCTGCGCTGTCGCTGTGCCGTTGTTTTTTCCCCCTTGTGAGGTTGAAGACTCAAACTCATCGCCGTATTGTAGCTTGTTATAGCGTCTGTGAAGGCTGTGGTCAGATTATGAGAATTCTACATGCTGCCGGTCATATTGAATTGTTGTCGAGAATGTCAAGAATGTCAAGTACTTTACATAAATATGACACTAATTAAGTACAATAAAACCGTACATGCATAAAATATTTGTGATTTATATCTAGACTATAAGTAGTTATCCTAAGTAGTGCCGTCATATTGTTATTTTCTTGTGCGAAAATGGAGGCCGATGCGAATGCTAAATCCTACGATGAAGTCAGTGGACCACAAATTGAAGCAGGTAGTCAATTTATCCGTGAGTTAAACCTCTCCTTGGGAGACAAAGTGCTGGACATGGGTTGCGGCACAGGCCATCTCACTAAATATATCGCTGATATTGTTGGCCCTGATGGTCAGGCGGTCGGAATCGATCCCGATGCTGAGCGAATCAAAATTGCTGAAGAGAAATCTAAAGAAGTCGGTAATCTTCAGTTTTGTGTTGGCAGCAGTGTGATTGGATTTCCACACGATACTGAGCCGTATTACGATGTTCATATCAGCACGAACGCATACCACTGGGTTCCTGATGATGAGAAAAGAATTACATACAGAAAGCACATCGATGTTTGAAAGCTGGGGGGGAACTGGCCATCTTTTGTCTCGCAAAGATTCCCGGTGACAATGGAAATGTGGAGAAAATTGGAATTTATACGTTAACCCAAGAGGGGTATCGAGATATGTTTCAAGAGGTTGGTCTCTTCAACAATGTTGTGGTAGACGCACCGATCTACCCTTATCGATATGAATCATTTGAAGAATTCAAGAGATGGTTCAAAGCTACAACTCGCCAGGACGTGGAAACTACCAAATCTGAGGACTTACTCAAGAAATTTGTTACAACAGAAGACGATGGGCAAGTCACTTTTAAAGTACCATGTATTCGCATCTCAGCATGCAAAAATTGATCGGGATAAAATGGCCTGTAGTGATTCATGTATAGTGTATATATATATATATATATAACAGGAGGAGAAACAAAAACAAGGAATTAAATAGTTCGCACGAAAATGTGAATGCAACGCAAAAATCAACAGTTTCATCTAGTTATGTTGTTCTACCATATATAAAGGGCGTTACAGAAAGAATTACAAGAACATTACAACGTGAGAAAATTCGTGTTTCATTCCAACCAACTCGCACATTACAGCAAGAATTTCCAAAGCCAAAAGATAAACTAGACACCAACCGTACAAGGGACATCGTTTATAAAATTGAATGTTCCGCTTGTGATTTTACTTATTATGGTCAAACCAACCGAGCATTGAAAACGAGAATAAAAGAACATAAAAGAGCTGTTGAATATAATGATAAGAATTCCAAGATAGCCCAACACGTTGAGCAATATGACCATAATATGGACTTTGAAAACGCCGAAATAGTTAGTAGAGAGAAAAATTATCGCAAACGATTGTTCCTTGAGGCTTGGTATTCCCAAGTGGAGAAAAGTTCTGGCAATGACCATATTGACATTCCAGACGTTTATGGGTCACTGATGCATCCAAATTAATAGCTAACGAACCGTATAAATAGAGGCCTGTTTATTGGCTTCTTAGTTTTTAATATCAACTGACGAAGATCGGAGGTTTCTGATCGAAACGTCTTGTAAAAACTTTTTATAAACGTGATTACGTTTTTTACATAGCTAGTGACAAGAAACTTTTAATCTTTTAATATATAAATATGAATCCTAGCTGCAATTTTAGCATTTTTCATATATATATATATATATATAGATATATATATATATATATATATATATATATATATATATATATATATATATATATATATATATATATATATATACACGTTAATAACCCCACTGAGAGGGAGAGCGTTTGGATTGAGAAACTTACTAGTTATGTCGCACGAGGGCTTAATTTAAGGGAAGAGGTTTAATTAATTTATGTATAGCTAAACGTTAGACTATTTAAGCAAGAGACGGAGATGATGTAGCGTTATTCTGAAGAAGGGGCTTGTCCCCGAAACGTAAAAAATACAATTTAATTACTTTGAAGTTTTTGATTTCTTGATATTTATAAATGAAGATTTTTTGGGGCTGGCTCTTGATATGTATAGGATAATGCCCAAGTTCGAGGTATTATTAAAAATAATGACCGAGCGCGTAGCGCGAGGTCATTATTTTTAATAATACCGAGAGCGAGGGTATTATCCGACTTAATGCACATTATGGTGTTTATGAACAAAGAAAACTATTAAGATAGTTACAAGTTCATTGTTGTGGTACTATTATTTTTCACACCATATTTGTGTTTTGTATGCGCATTCCTGGGCTGTGTTTTTTCAACAGCTACCTTTTTATTACTTGATTGATATTTGTGGAGTGAGGATGTCTGGTTCGAGAAAGCGAGATTTTAGTTTGTTTGGAGAAGGATATGACGATGAATTTGAAGTTGAAAAGACCAATGATTGGGATTGCGACTGTCTAGATTTGGAAGACGATGGGCTGGATGGAATACTTTCCCAGTCATTGGATTTGTTTGCAGAGCGGAGAATTTCACTGGAAAGACCAAATCAGATAGACAGTGTCAGTGAGCGGCGATGTAATGCACCTGGGAAAAGCACGTTGGATAGAAAAGGTGAAAATTGTCTTAGCTAAGTTTTGTTTAAAAGTTAGTAACAAGCATTAATCATAGCGATTAATATTTGAATTTATTTATATTTTGCAATAGAGCAACAGAATACGTCTGACCGGTTTGAGATTTGCAGCAGTAAAAGTATGATAGAGTTGGCTTCGCGAAGCATCCCAGAAAATACTAAGAGGAAGGCGATGTGGGCATACAGAATGTTCGACGCTTGGTCACAATGGCGCCAGGAGATCTCTCAAGATGGAAGGGAAATGCGTTTGGTTGATAAAATTCTCTTGGTTTACAAGTCAGAAATAAATATGATGCCAGAAGTTGACCTCAACGAAGTATTACATCAGTTCATCGCAGAAGTAAGAAAAGACGGTGGAGAAAGGTATCCTGGAAAAACACTGTATGAAAAACTTTATACGTTGTAGTTAAATTAAAATGGAAATTTTTGTAGTGTAATTAAAATTTGCTTTAAAGCAAAGTTGTAACGCACAATGGTTTATTTTTTATTCAAGCGAAAAATCGGGGTCATTATTTTAAATATTGGAGGTCATTATTAAAAATAATAACCTCCTGACATTAAATAATGACGTTGCATTAACTTGCGCATGTCGATTCTTGAAAATAATAACCTGTTCAAAACAATGAAAATGTGCATTAAATATATATATATACTAACACATATTCACGTTTCGACTTTATTGTCTTCTTCCAAGTAAAAATTGTTAACATAAACCCCTACTTATACAGGGTGTCCCAAAAAAACGAAAACTATTGAAATCACTTATTGTTAAATTTGAATGCCCTACCAAACAGTTGGACGTAATGATGCGTAAAATATTGACAAGGTGCATGTATTAGAATTTAGTTAGGAATATCTCCTGGTAAAGTGCGCGATTTTGTGCTCCTGGGAATTAAAAACAGCTTCTTAAACAGTTTCTTTATGCATAAAATTTACTTATTTCAATCATTTATGCACTCGTGGGAACCAACAGAGCGCTAAGGCATTTAAATTCTAACGATTAAATTGTTATTGGTGATTTCAATAGTTTTCGGGTTTTTTGGGACACCCTGTATACCCTACCAGACGAACATAATTATTCATACTCCTCAGAATCCTGTTCAATGTTCAACCCCGAGGGGTACATTGTCATAAGTCTATTAATCCAGTACATTTCCCTAATCGTTGGTTCTGCTGAGTTGGTTTTATCAATTATGACTATATCACAATCATTCATTAAGCCATTATGGTTTTCACCTAAGAAATGCGAATGAAAAAAGGCTTGTGTATGAGCTTTGTTGGACATTGCTTTCCTTTCGCAAGATTTATAATTGTTCCATCGAAAGCGGAATTTATCTGTCGTCTGACCAACATATTGCTTCTTACACACTTTGCATGTCAAAAGATAAACCACCCACTTTGAGTCACAGTTTAAATGATGGTTCACTTTGTATTGTTTACCATCAGCTGTGCACCTAAAAGTGTCGGTTTCGTGAATATTTTGACATGTCAAGCACCTGGGTTTATTACATTTCTTACATCCTTTCTCTCTTACTAATGTTGGTACCTTAGCTCTAACTAAATAACTTTTTAAATTACGGCTTGTTCTAAACGCCGTAAATGGTTCAGGGGTAAATACTTTACGAGCTTCAGTGTCTAAGTACAAAATATGCATGTTCCAACATGGCTCATAGAAAGAGAATTTAAGAGGGTCAGGGATACAATATTGAAGCGGAAAGTAATATACTTAGAGAAAAAAGTTGTAAGACAGGAGTGCCTTTAACTATAGCTTTCCATCCTTTGTTAAAGCACTTTGGTTTAGCAATTAAGAAAAATTTGCATATTTTGTACTTAGACACTGAAGCTCGTAAAGTATTTATCCCTGAACCATTTACGGCGTTTAGAACAAGCCGTAATTTAAGAAGTTATTTAGTTAGAGCTAAGGTACCACCATTAGTAAGAGAGAAAGGATGTAAGAAATGTAATAAACCCAGGTGCTTGACATGTCAAAATATTCACAAAACCGACACTTTTAGGTGCACAGCTGTTGGTAAACAATACAAAGTGAACCATCATTTAAACTGTGACTCAAAGTGTGTGGTTTATCTTTTGACATGCAAAGTGTGTAAGAAGCAATATGTTGGTCAGACGACAGATAAATTCCGCTTTCGATGGAACAATTATAAATCTTGCCAAAGGAAAGCAATGTCCAACAAAGCTCATACACAAGCCTTTTTTCATTCGCATTTCTTAGGTGAAAACCATAATGGCTTAATGAATGATTGTGATTATAGCCGGTCTTAATGCACATTTTCATTGTTTTGAACAGGTTATTATTTTCAAGAATCGACATGCGCAAGTTAATGCAACGTCATTATTTAATGTCAGGAGGTTATTATTTTTAATAATGACCTCCAATATTTAAAATAATGACCCCGATTTTTCGCTTGAATAAAAAATAAACCATTGTGCGTTACAACTTTGCTTTAAAGCAAATTTTAATTACACTACAAAAATTTCCATTTTAATTTAACTACAACGTATAAAGTTTTTCATACAGTGTTTTTCCAGGATACCTTTCTCCACCGTCTTTTCTTACTTCTGCGATGAACTGATGTAATACTTCGTTGATGTCAACTTCTGGCATCATATTTATTTCTGACTTGTAAACCAAGAGAATTTTATCAACCAAACGCATTTCCCTTCCATCTTGAGAGATCTCCTGGCGCCATTGTGACCAAGCGTCGAACATTCTGTATGCCCACATCGCCTTCCTCTTAGTATTTTCTGGGATGCTTCGCGAAGCCAACTCTATCATACTTTTACTGCTGCAAACAATTACTCTTTTACTTTCCAAACAATTATTAATGTAATTTAATTAAACCCAATCACTTTTAGAATGTATTGTTATTATATTTGAAACTTTCTACAGCGTTGAAGATAGTTTTGTCCATTTTAGTTCTACATTGGTGCCGAGTCAGTCATGTCTTATAAAGGCACGAAAAACGTGTTTTAACCATATCCGCGTTTTATCCTCATGCATACATTTTCTAACGAACATTGCCATATGATTATGATTATGATATATTAGCAATTTATAGTAGTGGAATTTTCAGTGCATTTTTTAAGGATTCTTCAGTGGTGGGGCAAAACTGCCAAAGGGTCCATTTTCCTTGCCCTCCCGCCGCATAGTATGCGATCGCCGAAGGTGTGAGCAGAGTACCGCAGGCACGAGTTAGCTAGGGGGGTTGAAGCTGGGGGCATGTCCCCATTGGGTCTCTGAAATAGCATTTCCTGGCGTGCATTCCAAGAACACATTTAAAAAAATCTCAGCTTCTCAAAACAAAGTTTTAATGGTGAAATTTGTAATAAATTGCATGCTAAACATTCAAACATAACATAAGTTTAAGTATGCACTATATGCTCACCAACAAATTTTGTTTTTTAAAGGTCTTTAAACTTCTTCTGGCTTTGGGGCAATAGGCCATTTTTTTCTTCAGTGGTGGGGCAGAGGAAGGGGAAGAATATTAAAAAATGCCTTGCGAATTTCTGATATAGTGTATACTTGTATTTTGGCACGGTACAATCAGTCCCCAAAGTTCTCTTCAGCAAGTTTGATTCGCTCAGCATCGGGATCGATTCCAACAGCCTGACCATCAGGGCCAACAATATCAACGATATATTTAGAGAGATTGCCTGTACCACAACCCATGTCAAGCACTTTGTCTCCCAAAGAGAGGTTGAACTCACGGATAAATTGACTACTTGCTTCGATTTGTGGTCCACTGAGTTCGTCGTAGAATTTAGCACTCGCATCGGCCTCCATTTTCGCAATGTGGAAAACATTATTCATTAAGCTACGATGCATTCCAAAGGTTTTAAATTAAAAATAGGTACTTTTGCTTTATTTCATTGCTTTTTGTGTTTTGAAAACAAGCAAGCTCATTTTTTAAAAATATCTAATCTAATATTTCCCATCATTTGTTTAATCTGAACAGAAATAGATAGATGTAATATGCTATGTATTAAATGTAATGTTATAGCCTCGGTTATAGCTGATCTGAAAGATTTCAGTATTCTTGGTACACATTTTAACAAAGAATGAAAGGTAATTTTAAAATTAAATATGCAGGTCAAAAACAAAAGTTTTTGTTAGAACAACATAGAATAAGTTTCAAAGACGATAGGTCATTTCAACATAAACATTCGGAAATATGGGTATACTGACAGCTCTGTCACACGTTAATGAAAGTACAATTCACGAAATTCACATTTCACTTACTTTTTAACATCTGTTTTGATGTAGTGTTGATGTAAATATCATTTAGTTCATGTTTCCCCGGTAGAAAATATAGTCTATTCCAAAGCTGATTTCGACGTACTTTAGTTTTTCAGAAACCGTTGGCCTTCCTCAGTAAGATTATCAACTGTTTCACAAACATATTTTATAGTAAACAGCTAAAATATTCTCCGAAAGTCTATATTTTTTCTCTTCGATGCGAAAATGGCAATTCGAGAAGAAATGAGCTGCTATTTTTGGTCAGCGTTCCTAACAAATTAGCTTGCGACAAAAACAACGCGCGTGTTATTGCCAGAAATGAGGCTGGACCGAGCAAAAATCGAGATACCAACTTCCTGTGGAGTCCCCAGGCAAAGACAATCGCAAACATGCGCAGAAGGGACTGTGACCAACCTTTAATAAAGTATCATTGAAACTGTTGATCAAATCACTTGAGTATTATTCGGCATCATTAGTAACAATTTAAAACACTTTTAAAAATTTTACTTTATATTCACTTTGTGGGACTCGAAGGAATAATAAGGGAGAGACAAGGACGGGATAATGGCCGCCATTTTGGATCCAATGCGGCCCGGCCCGTTTTGCGAGCTATTTCTCGCCATGAAATCTTCACATCTCGTCAATTCACGCCACACACGTATTTGAGGATATGTGTTGAGCATTTCCAAGAACATAACGGGCAAGCTACGTTGCTTTCTGAGACGCAACGGCGACTTTAAACCGAAATTGAAACCAAGATTGACAATTGCCGTGGTCCCAATACAAAAGTTGGACAAATTCGTCAGCGCTTAGTTTCGAACGGACTGGACATTAGTGACAAAGTGCTAAAATTGCGCACGCGCTTACGAATTTGTCCAACTTTTGTATTGGGACCACTGCAATTGTCAAATCTTTGTTTCAATTTCTGTTTTAAAATCGCTTTGCGTCTTAGAAAGCAACGTCACATATCCTCAAATACGTGTGTGGCGTGAATTGACGAGATGTAAAGATTTCATGGCGAAAAATCGCTCGCGAAGCGTCCAGATTGGATCCAAAATGGCGGCCATTTTTCCGTCCTTGTCTCCCCCTTTAGACTGCTTTAGCAAACACAATGTGACGTCAACGAGGACGTGAAATAACGTCATAGCGTTCACTTCCGGCTTGAATCTGCGACTTCATGTTTATCTTGTTCGAAGCAAATTTCTTGCTTTTTCGTTGCTTGCATATTTCTTTTATTTGTCCAGGTATGTGGAAGAAGATGCTTCTAGCTGTATACAGGCCGAGTATTTTCTGAAGATTTCCTATGAACATTCAACAAGTTCCTTTTGAAAAAACTGCTGTATTTTGTTGTTTTTCAACAAGTAAAATTTCCCGCATCATACGGACGAAAACGCAAAAGCTGCAGGTATTGTTCACGAGTTAAATACTTTGGCTCATTTAATCCACTTTCTAAGCTGTTTGATATTAATAGACATATCAGAGTTTACATTGGTGAAATTCAATGTTGTTTACGACTGTTTTCAGGCCGGAAAGGTTTTTTTTATTTGTCCCGTATTATCGTACTAAAATTAATCCCATTTATTTCTGTTAAGGTGCCTTAATTATCTATATTCCCATACTTTTTACTTCATTTAAAAGTCTTGTTATTGTATTTCAGTTCTTGTGCTTTAAAATGTGTCTTTTGGCCAGAAGTAGAAGCAGTATCGAAGTGGTCAACAATGCTACAAATATTGAAGAATAAAGGGCAACAAAATAGAATGGTTTTTGTGGTGCACACTCTCCTATTTTTTCAAAACAAGCAAAAATTTGTGATGTTCTAGAGAGGACATGAAAACACCCTGTAATGCTGTCCTAAACACAACGTGAACGACGTCCTAGACTAAACGTAAACGTCCTAGACGGAAGTAAAATCCCTCATGCCATGCCATTTTCACGCCCTCGTCGACGTCGCGTTGTGTTGCTAAAGCAGTCTATAATATTATTCGTCGGAATTCCACAACGTGAATAGAAGGTACAGTGTTTTGAGTTGTTAGTAATGATGCAAAATAGTGCTCAAGTTATTTAATCAACAGTGTCAATGTCGAGTCAATTATATTTTATGAAAAATTACAAAATAAAGAACTGAAGTAACTGATCGAGTATGGGTCTCATGTGTGTGCACACGGTAACGTTGTCGAACCTTTTCAGCTGTAACATTTTCAAAAAGTGTAGTTTTCAAGCCGTGTCCACACGAAAACGGATGAAAACGACGTCTCATGAAAAAAACGTTTTCAATGCTAAAAAAGTTTTCGAACAAGCGATTTTGCGTTGAAACGCTAAAAATCCAAGATGGCGGCTTAAGGTGGCTCCATACACTCTTCGTCATCGGGGGACTGGTACCTAATCTTGAGTTTTCGCGCGAAAATATTAAAAATATATGCAAAAATAAAACCAACTTTTTCAGTCAAAAATCCGAACCACAAGTCATGTTTATTTTGATGTTTTGAATCTTCCTTGTTCTAATTTGTTGCCAAAGAACAAACTTCGTCCTGATTTAGCCCTGAACCTCGAATAACTAGTCTTTTTAGAAGATATTTTAAGATAAAAAATGCAATGTTCAACGTTCAAACTCTTGTGAAAACCGGCGATCGGCCCGACCGGCGAAAAGTTTTTTACTCCAATATTTGGCGATTTATAAGTTCATATCCAGAGTTTTTTGTACTTACAACTGGTAAATGTATTCAAAGTGTTACTAACAGCAAATAAATTCAGTGAAACAGCATCATTCGCCGGTTAAACTGTTTTAAATTGTCAACAACAACATGAAAACACACAAGTTACGACTGAAAACGAATATAAAACTATGTAGAGAAGCCAAAAAGTTCATACATGTCACACATATCTTATACCAAACGACCGACAATCACCTGTTTTCTTGGCGTTATCCCGTTATTAGATCAGCTTTTGTAGAATTTTTGCCTCAGCTTTCCGTATTGTTGAGTTAGACGGCTTTGTTTATGATAATATAGGTGCAGTTTGGCCATAGACCTTGCCAAAATGTCTCCTTCTTCACCCTGAATGTCGTTGATTTTACAGCTGGATTTCAAGTGGTTCTACTAAAAGTATGGATTTTGGCTAATGCATGCTTCTTTCGACGATAAGTGTTGATTAATAAGGGCACATTTTCTTAGCGGCACGGCAAAAAATTCTGAAATATTTCTTAGTTAAATCCTTATTATTATCAGGGACTAATTCATGCAAGCATCTAAATTTAAAATCACACAGTGTGTCTGGGCTGCCGATACGCTTCCGCGATTATTTTAAAGAAATTTTATCACTGCACAAAAAAAAACATAAAATAGCAGTAGCCTACGTCACACAGCGAAGGAGCGCCGAGTACAGCTCTGCAGTTATTCTGTACTGGGAAATCCAAAACAGGAAAATTTACGAATTTGTAAATGGGAACCTAAGAAAAGGGACCCAACTAGGTGATGAGGAATTGAAAAAACAGAATGTTTCGGGAGTATTTCTTTTCCAGAAATATTTTAGCCCCCATTTTCCGACACAATTTTTGATATATTCCATTTTGAAAGATTGAATGTTAGGCCATACGATGTTATAAAATTTCAAAACATTAAGTGAAAACAAGCATAGCTTATTGTCTTCATTGTGCTTATCATGCTTTTGAACAATTTAAACATAATTTGTGATAAATTATGCACTCCTTCCACTAGTTAATATCACGTATATAGTTAAATATTAAAGAAAATCAGTAGGCCTACTGCACAAAATCTCATTTAGCACTGCACAAATTGGTTATCACACCTTAAAATAATCCCTGTTTTGTTTATTATGCAATTGTTTTGTTTTCTCGAGGGGCAACATCGTATTTCATGACAAAAACTCTATAGTGTTATAGAGTTCAAAGTTAGAAGAACCAATATATACCGGTAGTATAATTAAACGTTTTCAGAAGCATATCCTGTTGCGTATTTTTCTTCTCTTTTACATTCCTTATTTTAACACAAACTTAGAAAATCGTAGTTTATAAACTAGCGAGCTGGGTGGTACATCACTGTATTTAAAATGCTATAAGTATATAAACTACGTGCACATATGACTATACAGAATTTACAATAGTAGACTGTGTGTAAATTAATTCGATTGATGAACATCCCAAAATGTACAATGATAAACATTACATAATTGTATCATGTCCACTATTTTACCTGTCTTTCAACCAATATTATTACAGTACTCTTTAAGATGTTGCCAATGTAGAAAGGCAACATGGTAGTATTGATGAATATTTTTCTTATATTGTTAATACATATGTGCACATCTCTGCCAAATATATCCATGCACTTATCAAAGGTAATTCCCTTGACAACCCTATAAGGTTGATGATGCAACATTGGTTGAAAATCTTACAAGATTTAGGGAATATTTACATGAAAGTTAGTAGCTTGGCTCAAATTGCAAGCTCCAGTGTGATTATATTTCCAATTACATTTGAATTTATATGGCATGAGCTGGCATACCTTGCTACAATGCTATTGGAACTTGCTAAGCATTGCCTGAATCAATTGGGCAATTACACTGAGTAACAAAGAGCTGACCTGAACTTACATTCTCGCCTTTGTTATACAGTAGTAACAATTATAACCCATCAGACACAGTCACAGTATCATTCATGATAATATGATGGTATATGTGGGTTATAATTGTGAAATTTGCTCACAAATGTAGGATAGTTCGGCAGATATATTTAAATTATAGATTTATAGTGCTTGCCCAGTGCCTATGTTTTGTATGGGCATGCCTATTAGAAATATTTTTAACCTGTGATCATGCTCTGTATATATATATTGCATACAGAGCCTAATACAAGTCTTGATCCACTCATGCTCGCTTTCCACCCACACTACATGTAGTTTTATATTTTATACCCAATCAAAACGTCCCAGGAGAACAACAAGCTAACTGAATTACTGTATAGTTACAACCACTAAATATATCATTATCTAATTGGCATTAACCAATAAAATAGTCAATCACAGCTACAACTGTACAGGACATGAAGTTGCGTCAGGCTACATTTTTCTTTGCTGTCTGCTGCGAGACAAATAAACCAAATAAAGGTCTGAGCTCGAGCACGTGAGGTTATAATCTCGTGTAAACCGAGATTAAATTTGTCCAAGTAAAGCAAGCTGCCTAGTTTGGTACTGTACACCAAACCCAGAGAAAGAAACCTCTGCTAATATCAAACTACCTCCCCTCCAAACATCATCTATACTGATCTTCGAGGAAACACAGTATGGCAATTGGCAACAAAAGTGCTTGGCACGAGCTCTAATTATTTTGTTATTAAATACAAATCCACATTAACCGTGGAGACCATTTTCGAATTCATAAATTATATATCCTTGTAAATTATACACTACAATGTAAAAATAAAGAAGAATTTCACTTACTTTAGAGCCCTTAGTTCGAGCGTTTCACAGTATAAATATTTTTGGTATTCAGTAGAAAGATCCCATCCTTTATTGCCCATTTAGATCCATTTCAAGCTTTGCACTTTTTACTGTACCGAAATTATTTGTTCTCCGTCAATTTGAAGGGATTTCTCACCGCAAAGGAATAGAATAAACATTCAATCGCAGAACCTTGCGGACTTGACGCCATGACTTGGGTCGAATGACTGGTTACGTCACGGTAGATTTGATTTTGCAATGTTGCAAAATTTTGCCTGTTTGATTCTGCAATGTTACAAAATTTTTGCACGTTTTTGTTGCAAAAGTTTCTGCAACATTTTTGCTATATCTATCGTGATACAGGTCTTTAAAACAATATAGATTTGATGATGTCACGATAGATTTCACGCGGAAAAAGACTCAGGACCGCATCGATTTACAGATGCAAAATGGATGCAAATCAAATCTACCGTGACGTAGGCGATGTATCTGCTTCCACTGTGACGTCGAAGGATGCGGTAAAGAATAACATATTCTGTCGCGAAATTACTGACGCTTATAAGTGTTGCAAAATAACAGAAAGTGCACATTTGCGATCGCACGTCGCATATTACACCTATTTCGATAATTTCCACTGCTATTGAGACTATTTAAATTGGAATTCATCCTAAATCGGTGTATTCCTGACAAGGAATCAATTTTATGCAAATATTTGCGGGTTGATAGAAGATTTTTAAATTTAATTATAGTGCTTGACTATTGGCGACATCATATAATATTTAAAGCAATATGATTTCTCAATCTTCACTGATGTATTCGCATCACTGGCATCGGTCTGGATCCGCCCTATGTGCCGCCATTTTGTTTAGTTATGTACGTAGCCGGTCGCATTCGGGTAACATTTTTTACTTGTTACCCAGCGGGATACATTGCATGCATTTATCACGAACAGTTCGTGTCGGTTTACGAGAGGCAATGTCGAATACGTAAAATTCACGTATTATTGGTATTCCACACTATCTACTGCAGGATTTGTGTTTAGATCTTTCCCAAGACAGTCTGGTAGAAGTGGTGGCGGCACGGGTATTCTGTGCAAAGAATCGTTAAATGTAAAATCCAGTGACTGTGGGGAATTTAATTCGTTTGAATTCTCGGAGTGGAATGTTTGTGTGCACAAGCAAACCATTAAAGTGGTGACAATCTATCGACCTCCCTACTCGGAAGATCACCCGGTTTCATCAAATGTGTTTTTCGAAGAGTTTTCATCATACTTGGAGAACATTGTTATGATTCCCGAAGTACTCTTGATTACAGGTGATTTTAATTTTCACGTTGATTGTCCAACCGAAGCAGACGCGAAAAAGTTTGCGGACTTAATGAATACTTTTGGACTTATCCAACATGTTCATGTCCCAACTCATTCATCAGGTCATACCCTTGATTTGATTATCACTAGATCAATTAATGATGTCACAATCACCTCTCCTTTGGCGACGTTTGCTTTGTCTGATCATTTTTTTGTTGAATGTTTGTTGGATATTCCTCGCCCAAACATCCTGGTTAAAGAAGTTTGCTATCGCAAAGTTAAACATATTGACCTCAATGCCTTTAAAGCTGATATATGCGCCTCAGATCTATTTCAGAAAACTTGGTCAAGTGTTAATGATATGTCAAAATGCTATGATGTTACCCTACGTTCTATTCTCGATAAGCATGCTCCTTTGAAATCGAAAATTATGACTGTTCGACCAATGGTTCCTTGGTTTAATGATAGTTTAAAGAAGCTGAAAGCTAAACGTAGGAAACTGGAAAGAATCATGCTTAAATCGAAACTTGAATGTGATAAGAATGCTTATCGTAAGGTACGCGATGACTATAGTGCTATATTGAATGACACCAGAAAAATGTTTTATTCCAACCTTATTGACAAATCTGCTGGTGATTCTAGAAAATTATTCCAAATTGTGAACTCTTTGAGCAAAGAACGTCTAGTTGAGGAGTTTCCTGAAAATCGCGATCCTTCCATCCTTGCTAACGAGTTTGGTGAGTTCTTTTGTAAGAAAATTGAACTCGTGAAATCAAAGATTGACGAGATTTCCATTAACCCACCTAATGTTCCATTTCATCTGCCTGAAGTGAAATTGGACGAATTTTCTTCGGTTTCTGAGGATGAAGTTCGGAGGATTATTCTTGAATCTTCGAATGCTTCCAGTAAGTTGGACCCTATTCCTACATCATTGGTTAAACTCTGTTGTCATGAATTGGCCCCAATCATCGCTGAAATCATTAATCTCTCTTTTTCTGAAGGAATTGTACCCGATCATTGGAAAATAGCGCTAGTTTTACCTCTTTTGAAGAAATTTGGACTTGATTTTATGTTTGAAAACTTCAGACCTATAAGCAACCTGCCATTTGTTGCCAAGTCTGCTGAGAAGGCAACGATCTCTCAGTTATCTATACATTGTGCTGAAAATGCCCCTTTTCCCGAGTATCAATCAGCGTATCGGAAAAATCACTCAACAGAAACAGCTTTACTAAAAGTCCAGAACGACATTCTCCTCAGTATGGATCAGCAGGAGGTTACGCTTCTTGTGCTTATCGACCTAAGTGCCGCATTTGATACTATCGACCATGCTATCTTACTGGAGACACTTGAAAAAGACTTTGGCGTAACTGGAAATGCCCTCAAATGGCTAACATCTTATTTATCCGAGAGAAAACAAACAATTTTAATTAAAGACCATGAATCGGAAGTTTTCAATCTTCAATCGGGAGTTCCGCAGGGTAGCTGCCTTGGCCCTGTCCTCTTCATACTCTATGTGGCTGGGTTATTTAAGGTTATTGACAAACATCTTCCCAATGCACATACGTATGCAGATGACACCCAGATTTATCATTCGTTTCGGCCGGATACATCTTTATCACAAGATGCTGCACTAAAGAGTATTGAAAACTGTGTTGCTGACATTCGTGCCTGAATGCTTTCTAACCGTCTCTTGATAAATGATTCCAAGACTGAATTTATTATCATCGGTTCAAAGCAGCAAATGTCAAAGATTAACATCAATGAAATTACAGTTGGTGAATCTACGATCGAGCCTGTGGAGGTGGTTCAAAGCCTCGAAATGTGGTTTGACTCACATATGTCGATGGATATTCACATCGGAAAAGTGTGTAGTAAGGCGTTTCGCAGCCTCTATAATATCCGGCAGATAAGGAAATTCCTTTCAGAAGATACAACAAAGATTTTGGTTCATGCTTTTGTTACTTCACACCTGGACTACTGTAACTCATTGTTTTATGGTCTGCCACAGTCTCAATATGATAGGTTACAAAGAGTTCTCAATGCTGCAGCACGTGTGGTCTGTTTAATCCCCAAATTCGATCATATTACTCCCGTTTTGATTGGCCTTCATTGGCTTCCTGTACGGTATCGGGTGATTTTCAAGATTTTGTTGCTGGTGTA
>CACRXK020001378.1:45450-55545 GCA_902702795.2 Paramuricea clavata | reverse complement strand
GGGTCAAAAATTTAAAATATTGAATGGAGTCATAAGCAAACTTGTAGCAATGCTCAACTTGTCAACAGGATGTGTTAGCACGGCTTGTTCCCAGCTTGTTGGCAACTGACAAGTTGTCAACGGCTTGTTGACAACTTGCTACAAGGTTGTTGAGCTCAACAGACTTTGTACAAGTTGTTCCAACAACTTGTTATCGTTCTGCAATTCAGCAACTTGATAACAAGTTGTGAGTGACACAACTTCGCCCTCAGTTCGTTGAACGAGACAAACCAATGGCGATGTGGACAATGTGAACAAACTTTCACCCAACGTGTCGCCTTACAGATGCACGTTTGCGACAAATCCCCGGAAAAACCTTTTCAGTGCGGCCAATGTCCGGCCTCGTTTTCGAATCCTGACGAATTGCGGAGTCACGTGGTTGATCACGTCAGCGACAAGCCGTTCAAGTGCGGCTACTGCGGCCGCACGTTCAGCGGTTCTACCACGCTCAGTAACCATATAAGGACGCACACGGGTGAACGTCCGTTCAAATGTCGAAAATGCGGGAAATCTTTCAGCCAATCAACGCAGCTCAGCAGACATGAGAAGTCACGTGAGAACTGTGTGGAGAAGTAAACAAGTTAGTACACAACGAGTAAAGCCTAGTTCACAGTAGCCTGCATGGCAGGCGGTACCTAAAATCGGGCAAGTCTGGGAATTAAAGACCTAGGTTCACAGTAGCAATTCTATCGGCGGTTTTCTCCTCCTGGCATATGTGATTGAATAAGTACATGCAATGATGCGAAAGACTTGTTAACTTCCGAAAGGCGATTCGAGTCAATTCACTCATTCGCATCCGCCAGAAAGACAAAAGTCTGTGATGTCCCCGAGCCATGTATTTTCGTCGTAAATTTCGGACTAATTTCTTTATCTTTTTCCAATGCCAAAGTCACATAATCAAATGAATATTGGCCATTCAACATTCGACTTGTCCTTGACATTTGCCAGTTCTATAAACAGTCGCAGACATACAATGTCAAAAATAATTAATGTTAAGGATAAGTTTAGTCCATATAAAACAACCCACAAGGTCGAAAAAGGAGACTATAGCCATGCAGTCCCAAAAACCATTATTTCACACAATTTCGCTAATAAATTGAATGAATTTTACTTGGGTTAGATTCGTATGTCCTTGCCAACGAAAAGTAAACAGTCTGATATTAGACACTGTTTAATTATAATCGGCTCGGATTACAGGATTTATGTACAGTTCATAATACAACGTAATTTCAAATGTCAGTACTTTTCATAATATATGCATGATTTCAGATTAAATCTCTGTTGTTAATAGGTACGCTTTTATTCATTCATTTAAGCAAAAACTATCTGTATTTTAGTCTTTAATTTATTTAAAACATATGCAGATATTCGTTCCGTATTATTTTCAGAGCGACAAAATATTCACTAATTCAGTATAAAATACTGAAAATTATAAGAGCTCAAATTAACGGAGTTGTTTTTAATGAGAAATTTAAAGCGATAGTTAATTTATGGGCGTATGTTACCTTGGTTCCCGACTACACTAGATAGTGCATCTAACTTGATTATTCAATTCAAAAATTGAAGCCGTGATTGCACTATTGCAGACTCAGGATATTCCCATGAAATGAGAAGGCTTGTATGTTTTCTATGTCTTAAACAGGGAACTTATAAACATTAAGTTAAACTTATTCCAAATACATTTTCAAAGTATTCAAATGATAAAAGTTATTGTTGTTTTTTAAGCGTTTATTAGGGAGTGGGAACAGGGACGCCGGAACTGGGGGAGGGGGGGGGGGCAGCTGCCCGTCTTGCCTTTTGCTAGGAGGGGCAAGAGGGGCAGAAGTGCCCTTTGAGTTATAAAATACTACCTGATAAATCACATTTCCAGTGATGCTTTTTGCATGGGCAAAATCATGAGGTGTGATCTTGAATGTGACCTGATTAAGTGCGTTTGTTTTCATATATTGGCAAGTCAACACATAATTGCAGGTTTATATCTTCACCGGGGCCTATAGAGGTGCCCTTTGGTGTGCGTTTGCCCCCCTTGCCTTTTTATCGTTCCTGGGTATATATGACCTTCTAAGTCAAATTAACTAACACAAATATTTACAGTCAATGGATAAATCAGTGTGTTAATGTATAATCAATCAATAAATCAATCTACCAATTCCCTAAAACTCCGTGATGAAAGGTTTTGATCCGAAGTTATTATTTATTCAAAGCTAAAATTCCTTCACAAGTGGCATGCGGATTCATTATTTTATATTTTCACTGTCGTAGTCGATAGACAATGAATTTATTTTTTACTGTCGTAGACAATGAATTGAAGGAGATACAAGTCTCATCTTGGAAACACGACTGTCTACCTATGAGGCTGATATTCTATGAAGATGACTAAGATGTCTCGTTTGTTCAGCTTGCTATACAAGAACTGTCTATATAATCAGTTTCCTCGTGGTCTCCGTATTTTCTTGCGGCAAAGTTTCCAAAATGGGAGCAATTTTTTGTCCAGTCTTCCATATATGAGAGGATTTACTGAATGCGAACCAACAATTTTCAGAACATTTGCCAAATACTTAATCCAAACGTATTTCGGTAAGAAATAATTTTCTCCAGCGATGTACGAAATATACCACACTGCATAGGCAGGAATATTTCCAATTCCATAACATAGGACGGTAATAAGACAAACAAAGAAAGTTGGACGATTTCGGATAAATTTCGGTATATTAAAGGAAGAGTCAGGCGCACCTCGCCTTACGGGATTTGAACATTCGCTAATTTTCATGTTTCTGTTTTGTTTGATCAGTTCTCGACTTATAATAAACTACAGCCATAAATACTGTTGGGAAAAAGTAAAAGCATGATATGACGTAACCAGAAAAACTTTATCATAAACAATGGACCTTTCCCCTTATAACTAAAATTTCGATCTAGACAAAAATTTCATCACAGCTTGAAAGAGCATCACAAAATTAGTAATATTCCAAAGTTTTGTTGCAAAATCTTGTAAAATGCGGATAATATAGCCTTGCGAAGTTTGCCATTTTTCAGTCATTTTGTATTACAAACGGAAATTGACATACGATTCGGGTGTTGGGGCTGCAATTTCCCGTTTGTAATCTAAAATGACTGAAAATTGCAAACTTCGCAAGGCTCTATTTTCCTCATTTTACAACATTTCGCAACGAAACTTTGGAATATTACTAATTTTGTGATGCTCTTTCAAGCTGTGATGAAATATTTGTCTAGACTTACCTAGATCAAAATTTTGGTTATAAGGGGAAAGGTCTATTGCGACATCGTTCCACTGCATCCGGAAACATAACGGCAGATACGTTCCATAACCTGCAATAAAACCAACAATGTACACCAAGCTACAAACGACTTTCAATTTTCGTCGACTAACTTCAGGTTTTAAAGGATGAACAGTAGCACGATAGCGAAGCAGCGAAATGATCAACATCATACCTATTCCTGCGACTCGAAAAATGAGATATATGTAAAAGAAAGCACAATACTTGGTGGAAATAATAACCAGGCGATCTTCGACAAAATTCCAGTCATTGATATGATCGAAAAGCAAACTTATCAGTGGCCCCAGATCACATATCGCAAGATGTAGAACAAGAAAGTAGTAGTTATTCTTCAACAATTTCTTTTGTCTGATTATGGAAATGATTACCAAAATATTACCGAGAATCCCAACTACAAGTACTACAGCGGCAGAATATCTGAAGACATCATATGCTGTCTTCCCCATTCTTTCGTTCAAGTAATTTGAGTTGTGACTTTCGTTGCTGAAATATAATTCAGGATCAAGCTGGCAGCTTGTCTGCGCACTAATTCCTTTAAAAAACAGAACAAATGGCAAATAAGTTCGTTTCCGTATATTCGTTATACACCAGATGTATTCCACCAATAATTAAGAATCATACACATAAGACACGGTTTCCATGGTGTATAAACGCCACTTAAAAAATAGCAAATAATAGCAAAATAGTTCAAAAGAAGAATTTTCAGAGCGTTTAGCATGCACGGAAGCAAAACGACTTAGCATTTAAAATTTAAGTTATTTTTTATATCTGTTCTAAACTTGCATAAACTTTTGTGATCATTCTTCCAGATTGGTGAACCATCTAAAAATGTTATTGCAATGAACCGAAATTAATTTGCCGTTGTGAATAACACTCTCAATCATGGGGTGACAGACGTTGGTCTGTGCTCTATAATTTTATTGAATATTAACAACGCGTATGCTTTAAAGTAAACATGTGTATAGCGCGATTCTAACAGTTAAAAACTTTGCATCTTATAATTAACTGTAATTCTATATTAATTAAACTATTGAAGGATTATCTAAAAACGAATAATTCACGTTCTGGCCAGGGAAAGATACTGGGCATAGCGTAATAGTTTAAAGAAAACCCCGACACAATAAAGAAGAGCTTGGGAACGAGTTTGGCCCGATATGTCACCCCTATAAAGCCGCATATACAAAAGAGCCTACATAATTTTTCATTATTTGTGAGCACGACCCCTGCACTTTTGATAAGTTGTTAAACTGAATGCTCTCGACTTTATTGGATATGATTGCATTATCCATATCACTAACTTCGAAATTCGTTCGTTATTCACAGAAATTGGAATTTATAACTATTCTTAAGCAATGTTTAAGCGGTATTTGCTTTATTTTTAACCAGTTGCAGTAAAATTAATGCTAAATCAAGCAATATAAGTCCGTTTACTGATTTTATTTGCACCAACAATAAAATTGTTCAAAATTAAGGTCGAGGTTTGCCGACCCATAATAGCCAGAAGTAATCGAGTATCCATTCAGTAAAGTTTTAACAAATATTGCCGCTCAGAAAAATGAAGTGCCTTTTTGAAATGGCTGCCCCCGCCGCTTTACATTGCTTCCGGCGCCCCTGAGTGGGAAACTCCAATATGCCCGCCATCTATTCAAATGGGGGGTAACCGCTGGAATATTCTTGGCTTCAATTTTACTAAAGAGATGCGCTATCTAGTGTATATAAGATATCTATGATCCAAACACTTTCAAATACATGGTGTTTAATTAATACTCATTAGAGGCTGGTCATAAAGTAACTGCTAGGGTGGGCTGGAGTGATTGGATGGGCCATGGAAAATCTTTGGGCAGTTTCGATGGGCCGCCAAATATGGCGGCGCCAATTTTTTTGTATGTCCACGGTTGGGCCACCAAACAAAAACCCATGCATGTCTACTTCAAAAAATAAAGATATTAATAATAAGTAAACAAAACTATATATCCAAATTATCAAATGCAAATCAGTAAATGATGCTATTGTTAGTATTTTGTTTATATATGCAACAACAGTACTTTGTTTATATATGCAACAACAAGAAGTGGTCCGCGAATCACAGCAAATACAGCCAAATGGAGAGCAGCTCAGTATCGTAATTGCATGGTGATGAATGTGTCGGTCAAGCTTGGTGGAATTGTGTATGTCAATACAGGGCCGTGTATATTTACAATGTTCATACCTTCATACTTTGAAATTTTTGTCTACATCCTAAGATGGGTCACCTCAGAACGTATATCGGCAAAATTCAAGGATGGGTAGTAGCGAAGTAGTTGTGGTTCGCTACTGTAGCGACCTTCAATTTCCGAGTAGCCAGTAGTTTTTAACTATTTTTTATAATACAGTAATTGTAGTTATAGCGAACTACATTTTGCCTAAAAGTAGCCAAATAGTTGACTACTTTTCAAACAGCGAATCGCTATTCGCTACTTTTTAAAATTGTTATAAACTTGAAAGAATGGAATGATATTAATACACGCCACGGTTTGCTTAAAAGATTATTTTATACAGTAAAGATTATTTTAGCGCAATGAAAAGTGGAACTCCTGAACACTGTAGTGCTTACAAAAATGTTCCTTTGACCCTTTGTGTTAATTTACTGTTGTGTTGCTACTCGTAAGTCGATTTGTTATAGATATATTACAGCATAATCGACAAGGGTGGGTAGTAGCGAAGTAGTTGTAGTTCGCTACTGTAGCGAACTACAATTTTCAAGTATAGCCAGTAGTTTTTGACTACTTTTTCAAAACAGTAGCTGTAGTTATAGCGAACTACATTTTGCCTAAAAGTAGCCAAGTAGTTGACTACTTTTCAAACAGAAAATCGCTATTCGCTACTTTTTAAAATTGTTAGCAACTTGATAGAATAGAATGTTATTAAGACACAGTTTGCTTAAACTCAATACTCAATTTGCACGAATAAAGTATGCCGTGCAACTGTTCAAACTGTGCAAGTGCATGCCCGTCTTATTTGCTCGTAAGTCGATTTGTTGTAGGTTACATTACAGCCTGAGCTATAGTAGATGTTCCATATACAGTAAAATTAAAAAATATTAAGTAGCGAAATAGCGAAATAGCTCGCTACATTTTTTAAGCAGTAGCGGTAGTCAGTATAGCGAACTACTTTTGTTCAAAAGTAGCAGTAGTTGTAGCTGACTACATATTTTTGAAGTAGCTGTAGTTATAGCGAATTACAAAAAAATTGTAGTCAACCCACCCTTGATAATCGAAAGAAACATGCATGGTCTGGAACCTCAGTAAACTTCAAAGCGGTTATAATGTGCTGGGATTTTATGTTGAACAGTACTTACACCGTGCACATCCTTTGTTTTAGGTTTATTAATATTTAAATAGCATGGTTGAATGACTGAACTGAAACGTCGCTGTTGGATGATTCGTTCGGCATTATACTGAAATACAATGTGTTCATTGACCGTGCACCATGCACAAAACTGCATAAACGCGAACAAAAAGATAGAACAAAGACTTTAGCGGAGTTTCCAAACCATGTTTTGAAAGACTATGATTACAGCCTGAGCTAGTGGATGCTCCAAATACCGTAAAATTAAAAAATATATAGAGTAGCGAAATAGCGAAATAGTTCGCTACGTTTTCTAAGCAGTAGTCAGTAGCGAACTACTTTTGTTCAAAAGTAGCAATAGTTGTAGCTGACTACATATTTTTGAAGTAACTGTAGTTATAGCGAAATACAAAAATTTTGTAGTCAACCCACTCTTGCCAAAATTTGTGATTTACCTCCAGCCCACCGTAGCAGTTACTTTATGACCAGTCCCTTATTTCACAATATTTACAACACGTATCCTCACTTTGGATAACGCACTGCCAGTGGCTTTTTTACGGTGGCCCATACGGGCCAACCCTTCTCCGTAGAAACTTGCACCTTCTCCGTACAAATGTGTTGTTATTCCATGGAAATCAAACTTCTCCGTGGAATATTGCCGTTGTTCTGTCACGGAAAGCCTTTTCTCCGTAGAAATATGCCGTTTCTCCGTGGAAACACGCATCTTCTCCGTGGAAACACGCAGCTTTTCTGTGGAAACACCGCAGCTTCTCCGCGGAAACGCGTAGCATTTCTGTGAAACACGATGCGGTGGCCCGAACGGGGCACCTCTTCTCCGCAGAAACATGCAGCTTCTCCGTAGAAACATGCAGCTTCTCCGTACGTGCCTTCTCCGTGGATGAGCACTTTCCTTGTGAATTTAAAAAGGCACGCCCCCCTGAATATTTATTGGTTTTATACGACGGGGGGGGGAGGAAGAGAAAATAAAGTCACAAGTCAACATCGTGGTCAAAACATTACAAGCCAATTTTATAAATATGAATACTTTAATATGGGCACAGATATCCAGCATATAAATTGTGAGAATTGCCAGGCAGAGATTTTGATCGTTTATATAGCTTTTGTAACAATTGTGGAAATAGATACATACTATAAAGTTTTACTTTTTTATATTTATGTTATCATTTTTATTTGTGGATTTATATTTTTAATTTAAATATACAACGTATTAATTAATCTGTCAGTCAGTCTCGTATGCGGATCTGCTAGTGTAGGTATTTGTATATCCATACCTACACTAGCAGATCCGCATACGAGACTGACTGACAGATTAATACGTTGTATATTTAAATATTCAATTTATAAAAAATATAAATCCACAAATAAAAATGATAACATAAATATAAAAAAGTAAAACTTTATAGTATGTATCTATTTCCACAATTGTTACAAAAGCTATAAACGATCAAAATCTCTGCCTGGCAATTCTCACAATTTATATGCTGGATATCTGTGCCCATATTAAAGCATTCATATTTATAAAATTGGCTTGTAATGTTTTGACCACGATGTTGACTTGTGACTTTATTTTCTCTTCCTCCCCCCGTCGTATAAAACAATAAATATTCAGGGGGGCGTGCCTTTTTTAATTCACAAGGAAAGTGCTCATCCACGGAGAAGGCACGTGTTTCTACGGAGAAGCTGCATGTTTTTACGGAGAAGCTGCATGTTTCTGCGGAGAAGAGGTGCCCCGTTCGGGCCACCGCATCGTGTTTCACAGAAATGCTACGCGTTTCCGCGGAGAAGCTGCGGTGTTTCCACAGAAAAGCTGCGTGTTTCCACGGAGAAGATGCGTGTTTCCACGGAGAAACGACATATTTCTACGGAGAAAAGGCTTTCCGTGACAGAACAACGGCAATATTCCACGGAGAAGTTTGATTTCCATGGAATAACAACACATTTGTACGGAGAAGGTGCAAGTTTCTACGGAGAAGGGTTGGCCCGTATGGGCCACCGTACTTTTTCCATAACCATAAGTTCTTTAAAAATCAGTTAAACCAAAATTTCAACATTGTTGTACAATGAGCCAACATTGTTAGATCCGTTTGAACGAATGTCAAAGAATCAGGGGCCAATCAGTCAACCTCAATGTTCTCTACGAGTCCACAAGAATGCGGACAGAGAGTGGGTTGGGAAATAACCTCCTTGGTTATTTTTCCACCTAACATAGTCTGGTTAGTTTAATCAGGACGTGCTGATCAAATATAACTAGATTCATGGGACTGGTAACGAAATGACGTGATCTTTTCGAGTTGAAATTTTATCACGTCCGCAACAATTTCATTTGACCGCGCAAGGTTTGTAATGCAATAACATTTTTCCTTCGGTCAATTTTTCTGAAATTTTGTATTTTAAAAGTAATAGACATTTATTGCAAGATACCCAATTTTTAAAAAATTCTACAAAACAGTTTTTGTGGAACAAATTTCGCGTAATATCTCAAAAACTGAATTTATAACCCCCTAATTTTTATATAATCTCCCATTAGATATTCCCTTTGCACCTACAAAATTTCAGAAACTTTGACCGAAGGACATTTTAATAAATTCATTTTTAGTCCAACATTTGATCTTTGTCTGCTGTCTCTTAGGCCACATTGTTACCATAGCAACACACAATTTGCTTCTTTCGTGCTTGAAGTATAAAGATTACAGAAGCGTTTCCACTTTCAAAAAATCCCCATTTCACATAAATAGCGAATATTTCGCATCATTGCAGTGCTGTTTCTTTACAACTGTAGGGAGCCACCTTAACCAGATTATGGTAGAAAATGAGATAAAATATAACCAAGAAATTAATTTAACCAGGAATATTAAGTCAACCTAAACATCATTTTTAAGAAACACGACGCGTATGAGAATAGTCGAAAAAGCAAGAAATATGTAACGTCGCGAAAATTTCTCCCCCCTCTTCCCGTCGACAGACATTTTAGGGGAATTTGTCTTGTCAAACAATTTCCTTCAAGGTCGGGCAAATTTTTGTCCGCCCCCGGCCTTACTTTTTTCCCACCCTGGCAAGTAGGACCTAACATGTCTGTATAGAAAAAGCATGGTTAAAATTAGTAAAATTGCAAAGTTTGGTTGCGAAATGATGTAAAATGAATGTAAAATTTGTATTATTTGTATTACGCACGGGAAAATGCGCTACATTTGGGCCGAAAGTGGTGCATTTTCCCGTGCGTAATACTTAACAAATATAAAACATTTTCCGTGTTGATATACAGTTATATCAACACGAGTGGAATTGGGAAAACGAGAAATTGAATGGAAACACGACGCCCGAAGGGCGGAGTGTTTTCATACAATTTCGAGTTTTCCCAACTTCCACGAGTGTTGATATAACTATATATCAATACGGAAAAAATGTTTAA
>CACRXK020001378.1:16685-45430 GCA_902702795.2 Paramuricea clavata | reverse complement strand
TTTTTTTATAATATAGCAATGTCAAAAGCCCGAAGGATAAGAAAAATTTCCGTGTTTACAAGCGGCGGAAAATTTCCCGTGTTGACATTGAGTTATATCAACACGGCTCTTAGCCAATCAGCGTTCAGAATTTACAAATGCTATATGATAAAAATCAATACAAAATTTGCAAATTTCGTAGGGCTATATTTTCCTCATTTTACAACATTTCGCAACCACACTTTGCACTTTTACTAATTTTAACATGCTCTTTCTAGCTGTGGTGTTGGATTTCGTTCTTCTTGCCTAGATCAAAATTTAGTCTATAGCAAGAATAATGCAGTTTTGCTGAATCAGGACTTATTCAATATGTGAAAATTATCAATCCCGCTTCTCATCTCCTCCTGGCAAAGCGGAATCATGTGAACAGCCCCTGAGAGAATCCAAACGGATGGGGCTGATGACATTTGACACATAAGTCTTGTAAGCCGGCAAAACCTTGCACTTCTTTAAACGGATATGGTAATAAAAAATTAGTTTAGTCAATTGAAAGATCTTTTAAAATTATGTGGAAGACTGTTCTACACTGTTCTACAGCTTCCTCAACTGTTGTTTTTGATCACAATCATCAAAAATTAGCGAGCTGTCTGCCATCTTGGATTATTGTAGATGTACATGTTGCGTCACAAACAGGTCATTCAAATATTTTACTCACATATGAGCTGAAATTATATTTCGGTCAAGGGTCGATCTGGCCTGATTTATTAAAGGGGGTGGAGGTTTTGCAGAGTAAGTGAATTACTACGGGGTTCCGGGGGCGTTCCCCCCCAGAAAAGTTTTGAAATTGTAAGCCCTCCAATGTCATTTCCTGCATTCTGAGCACCACGTTTACTCGTTAAATTTGTCCTCACGGCACTTGTATTTCGGGCAAAAATTAAGAAACGTGATGCTAACTATGGTACAAGGTGACCCGCCGTATTGGTGGTGGAGCTCATGCTGAATAATCCATGAGTAAACCAGCCAACCTATTGCTTTATTTTGCTCACCTGGTGAAGTACATTGATTAAGTCCTAAGACTGGATCAAAATTAATTCAGTCCTTGGACTGGATCAAGTAGTGACTTTAAGGTAATTCCGCAGTAATTGTTCCCGAAATGAGAATGTGCTGAAACTTCCCAGGCATGGAGTTCATGATATACTTAAAGTAAAATCACACAAAAAAGTCGGGGTCACCGAACTCGTTAAGAAGATATGACAATCACAATATACCATCTTTACCCCAATATGGCGCCATCTTGACGCTCATTACGAGTGACAGCAAAATCACAACAGCCCGATATTTATTGACGTTTTTAGCGCGGATTTTGCTTTAGTAAACCTATCTTGTAATTATTTTTGAAAAAATATTGTGTTTTGAGCAAAATGAAACTACTAACGTGTACAATTCTGATCCACAAATGTCTTTTCCACATTTCTTTACATATCTTTATGCATTGATAAAACATTTTTTTTCAAGATCCAGAAAAGATTTTTTAAAATTTCGGATATGAAATGTAAAATGCATTAAAGAAATGAATTATTAGTTAAAAAACGGGGGTCACCAATCTTTTTAGGGAATTGTGGCATTAAAACGTGAAATACAAGTAAATAAATATACTACAGACACGGGAACCCTAGCTACACCTTTGTACCCTTTTTTGAAAACATTGATTTTAACGTAATGCTTTGCACGAATGTAACCAAAGATGTTTTGAAGTAACAAAAAATTGTCATAAAATGATATTTTTTTAAACGGTACGTATAATGGATGAATTTATAAGTTATAAGACGTGCGCAGTAAAAGTGCGCAATGCAAAACTGCGGAATTACCTTAAGTATTGACTTATTCGTATGAGATGTCATTTCAAATGCTCCAATTCGGACTGGACTAGATTTCAAGTCTTCCTGCGCGGACTTGAAATCTAGTCGAGACCTCGTAGTCGGATTTGAAATATTACTTACATGTTCTATAAAATGAGACAAACGTAATTTTCATTGCCAAAATTATCGTTGGTATGGGGAAGTGGGATGTGCAGTGAAGCATCACTTGAAGAAAGAATGCGAGTAAAAACAACTTGTACACTTTTAGTACGAGTAATGAAAGTTTAATTATTATAGTGTATGTTGCGAGTAGATGCAGTTTTAATTAGTTATACTGTTTAATATTAACAGGGCATGGCGCCATGATTTGTATGGGATTAGTTTATATAACAAGCTACCATGTTTTTCTCTTAAAAATTCCTCCAAAACAAAGTACTTTACAGTGAAGCGTTTTTGTAATGACAGTGACTCAGCAGGCTCAGTTCATTTACAATTGTGAGTAGAACAGTTTCTATGAATGCATTCCAGATCACAAGAAATACATGGTTGCTTTGCACGCGTAGACCTAGATATTCACAATCACTGTTTGCTTTTCGTCTTTGATTTAAATTTCAACCGTCTTTGTTGCCCGGTCTTTATTTTAATACTTAGTCTCTCCTCCTGCGCGAACGCGTACCCAAGCCTCTTGGAGCCGCCTCTTGTGCTCGATCTCGGCTTAATTCCTAAAAATTTAACCGGTTCAACAAGCTGTCCTGTTTTCCATATTCGCCGCACCTTATCGGAAACCGTCGGATTAAGTTCGAGCGAGAGCGAACGGTATGCGAAAGCGGGCAATATGGCGATTGCAGGGGTCAGTATGACACATAGCCAGAACGAGCCGCTACCATACACTGCATACTGCACGCCGAAATACGACTGTTGAGGAGCAATGCCGAAGACAAACGCGGAATAAAATACCAAGTAGAACAAAAAGTAGACGATCATGCTTCCCCACACTGATATGTGATTTAAGATCGTCCACGAACCCATGTCTAAAGCCACCTAAAAGGGAAATAGAGAGTTTGAGCAAGAGAACCAAGTATGACTGTTCGATGAACGGTATGGTAGGGTATTGGGCTGTCAATTTCCCGTTTGTAATCTAAAATGACTGAAAATTATTATCCGCATTTTACAACATTTCGCAACGAAACTTTGGAATATTACTAATTTTGTGATGCTCTTTCAAGTTGTGATGAAATTTTTATCTAGATCAAAATTTAGTCTATTACGCAAGTGGTCAATTATCGAGTGGTCAATTATCGAGTGGTCAATTATCGAGTGGCAATAGGCAATTCCAGCTTTTAGTTTATGCCTGAAGGGGATGATGGGAAGTAAGGTATCATACTGCTGATTATGCTGAAAAATTTCAATAAAAACTACCGAAACAACGGAAATATTTCAATATTTACAAATATAAACCACTCCGTGTTTACATGGCCACCATTTTTATTTTTTCAGCATAATCAGCAATATGATACCTTACTTCCCCTCGTCCCCTGCACGCATAAACTAAAAGCTGGAATTGCCAATTCTATATACATTTATTACACCTAACCAGGAACGGCTGCGAAAAATGCAACTATAGGTCCCTGACAGGAATCGAACCTGCGGCCCTGCGACTCCGGTGCAGCGCTCTAACCAACCGAGGTAGAGAGTCCAGTTGTCGAGCTCTAACCACAAGTTGATGTATATATACTAGTAGAGGTGTGCAAATCCGATCCGAATCCGATCGGATTTATCAAAGTATTATCGCGGTTGTCGCTGCATTATTCGTTTGATACTTCAATTGGACGACTCTTTGTCAGCTTCTTGACGTGTATTTCTTGCTTTTATATTTATTTGGTGAAATATTTCAACTTGAATGAGAAATTTATTTTATTAAAGATTCTTCGGATCGGATCGGAATTCTTTATCCAAGCTCGGATCGGATTCGGATTAGACAATTTCGGATCGGATCGGATTTTAAACATTAGCCAATTGTCGGATTATAAACCATAGACGGATTTTCTGGGGGGGGTGCAGGGGGTGCTACCACCCCAATATTAGCTATAACCCCCCCAAACAAAATGTCCACCCCCCCCCCAATATTCGGCATAATAAATAAATAATTAAATACTCCACTCCAACTTGCAGAGTGTTGATGATACAAAATAAACGTAGGAGTACATTCGAACAGAAAAAGACAGTGCAACACTTTGAAACTAATCGCTCCTCGCTTGCATTCACTGGTTTATTGGAGCAATTGTATTATCTGGTTTATTGGAGCAACTCTATTATCTTCCCTGAACAGAGTTCGCAGTGCCTTGTCATGCGAATAGCTTGCACGCATGGAACGTTTGGAATTTTTACGAACACTATTTTTAGTTTTTAATTCTTTTAGGAAATAGACTTGCCTAGATTTAATCTTTACGCCCCAAATATTATTTACATCGGAGTTGCATCATAAATTGTACTCGGATTCAAACAACACAATGTGAATGACTTTATAAAAGTAAAAGCATATTGTGTATTGGCCTATAGGGTGTACACTTTTACGGGTTCATTTAACTTTAAGTCTTTAACTCTCTCAAGTCTCAACAGACAATCGGACATGCCAAACCATTGATATGACAAATTGACAACTTCAAAAAACTTTTTCGAAGCTAGAAATCATGATTTTTTTCAAATTTTTCCTGGGATACTTTGTTCTCTGCTCTCTAAACTCCCCCTCGTGGCTCTAGTGCTCCACCTCTAGAATATAGACCTTACTGGGGTTTTGTGACACTTTGTGTTGCTTCAGTCACCTGCTCACGGCTCACCCCCCTAAAATTTCTGGCACCACCCCAGTAATAAATATGAAAATCCGTCTATGTTATAAACGTCCAATCCGATCCGATGCACACCTCTATATAATAGGGTCTCGAGCTCTAATCACACGTTGATGTGTATATACTAGGGTACTGCCATGTTAGGTTATGGGCAAGTATGTCTTCGTATTTTGCTCTGTCGTGGTCACCACGCTTGCCTTCCAAGCCCGGGACCCAGGTTCAATCCTTCGTCGGACCTCTACTAAAGGTCTTAAAATAATCGAGGAGAAAGTGCTACATTTACATTGATATCAGTAAATTGGTTAAGCCTGTTTTCCACTTGAACCATATCAGGAGCGTTTCTTTTGTAAATCTAGATTTGGATTTTTAGGATTCGGATTCTTTGGATTCGTTAAACAAATGGAACGAATTGTGAGAATCTGAATCAGGCCTGCTGTTTTCCCGCCATTTTTACAATAACTTTTCTGTCCCACTACACATTGCGGTCGGGTCAAGGTATATGCTAGAAGGCCAGAAGCTCAAAAGGAACGTTGAATCCTAATCAAGATTCAGATTGAATCCGAAAAATCCATATGTTGAGGTGGATTCATCAGATTCGAATCTATTTTAAGATTTTGTTAGATGAAACTGAAAATCGATAATCGGATTTGAAGATCCAAATCCGGATTGCACTAAAGGAACGCACCTATCGTAACGTACCATAGCATTTTATTTTGTGTCGAAGTCACTTTGATCGTTGTGTACATTAATATACTTGAGTATGCTTGAGTACGATACTTGAGTATGCTTGCCAAGTTTGGCATTATAACATTCAAATTTTTTTATCTGAAGACATCGAACGAATCCAGAAACGCGCACTAAAGATCATAATTGCCCCCCTTTTCAAGTTATGGCGAGGCATTAAAGATTACGGTATCACTACACTGTACGACCGGCGTAAAAGCGACCAATTCTTTAGACAAAATATGAATAATGATAAAATGGCGGACGTGTTTCCAGATCCATATACATCAAATTATGACTTAAGATTACCACGTAAATTTAATAATATTATGTCTGCAAAATGGACCGCTTTAAACAGTCCTTTTTTCCCCCAAATGATTTTTAAACAGAATAGGATTATAACCTAGTTATTTTGTATTTAGCCATTACAATTTATTCTTATTGTAATATAGTTTAGTATAATATTTTTTAGCCATAACTTCATGTTGCTAAGAACTTCTGTAATTTAACCTTCTGGTTACAAAAGAGTTCATTTTTATAATAAATAATAATAATAATAATTAGTTCCACACCATCGCTCGCCTGATCGCTCAGGAAACAAAGAAATACGCTACGTTTCGGTACGATACGACTGAAGTGGAAAACAGGCTTTAGACTTCCGCGTCTTCTCGAATAAGGACGTTAAAATCGTAGGTACATAGGATTCCCCATCGATTGGGTAATTAGCCTGTTTGGAAATCCGCTCACCAACGACCGGGAAACTCGATAAACTCAATACAAGATTCGGTGCACAATTTTAGTGCGTAATTTATGGCTAACGTCCTCAAATCATCTTTTCAGTAACCGTACCTGCAGATTCATGGTAATCACAAGCGTTGCTGCGACCACCGTACCAAAGAACTGAAGGCCTGACTCCACTCCGCCATCATTGTTCACGTGATCATGAAATATGCCGTATGGAACAAAATAGAGGACAAGGGAGACAATAGCACCGCGTAGGAGACTGAGGAAAAATATCTTCTTGTTAAACAGAATGTTCTTCTGGCCAGGTACGTAAAGTTTGGGAAATTTCAATGATATTTTGTCTGACACATCCTATATGAAACAAGTTCAAAAATTAAAACTTGCTATGATTTCTAGGGGTGCACCGGAACCGAGTTCCGGCCGGAACCCCGATTTTTTAGAGTTCCAGTTCCGGCCGGAACTAATAAAAAAAGCATGGCCGGAACCGGAACTCTGTCGTTTTCAGAGAGATAGAATATCAAACGTTTTTGTGTCTAACAAAAGGTCACAGTAGGAAGAAATTTGGACTATGCAAGGGAAATGTACACTATTAACACTTCATTATGACGTTTGTCAATCTTTTTATTATAACATTTGCGAGCTCTCTCCTTCATGACTTGAAGTGTCTGCCTGTCTGGCAGCGGACAATGTAACATATGACTATATATGGCTTAATAAATTAGTTCCGGAACTTTTTTCCAGTTCCTGTCGGATCCGGTTCCGGCTGGAACTTAAAAAACTGGTTCCGGTGCACCCCTAATGATTTCTAGTGCAATTTTCTTCTTTTGACGCATGCGAACGAGCAGATGAGTTGTAAATGTTCTGAGTATATGTCTCGCTGATGTACCCTCTCCTGAACATTCGTAACTCATCCCCTCGTTCACATCAATCAAAAGAAGAAAATCGCAGCAAAAATTGCAAGTATGTATCATTCAACAAATTTATGCTCGTACCTGATCAAAAATCCCCATGACAACCACCGGTAATGATGTAAAGAAAACGTTATAGAAAGATATAAACCAAGCATCATATAATGTCTGAAAACAAAAGACAAAAGTGAAGTGTAAAAAAAACTGAGATGGTTTAACAGCTATTGATTCGTATTGTATTTAATATATTCACGAAAGGAAGAAAGCCTGGGTTACCTGTGCGGTAAAACCAGCAAAGAAAGCGAACCACAACTGACACAGCGTGAAAGCGAAATTCTTGTAGAAAAAATAACCTAAAAATTTAGCCATTCTCATGTACGACCAACGTCCATGAACTAACAGCAAACGTTCAAGAAATGTGCAGAATTGTTAAAGAAAATGTTCCATTATTTCATTCCTAGAACTGCTCATCTCTTATTTATATTACCCCCACTTAACACAAGGATTGTTTCCTATAAAATTAGTGGAGGAAATGAATGGTAAAACTGAATTAAAAAGGATATCTGAACTGAGCGAAGGAATAATCGCTAGCCAATACAGCTTGCATTCCTTCTTGACCACTAATACCGACACCAATATGGGCCGCTGTGAAAACAAAATTTAATATCACAATGTAACAATATTTAATTTTCTCCTAATTATTATAAACGCTCAGTAGCAGCCGAGAAAACTCGGGTCGGCGAAAGTTTCTTCGATTAAGGCAGCTTATAACACACTCTACTCTACCCTCGCAATTCCGGAATTCTTGTAGTCGGGGCAACTCCCACCTGCGCTGCAATTTAATGTTATGTTTGCAAACCTAGTGTGTAAACCTTAGATTTTTTAATCACCGTTGTAAAAATAAGAACGATCTTTACATATACTTACATTTAATCATGCTAACGTCATTAGCGCCATCACCTATCGCCAATGTAACGGCTTTTACATGACGTTTCACTAACTCCACCACGAGTGCCTATAAAACCATCAAAATATAAAATGAATCATGAATTTTCACTGGAAAATAGTAACAACTGTATCGGCGTGTGAGTTACAGTATTCAAAGTTGTAATTCTGATATAAAAGAACGCAAGCTAAGTTTGTCCATTGACAACGTTCTTATAGTTACAGACTTACTACCAACGAACACCTCTCTAATACGAACACCTCTCTAATACGAAGACCTCTCTAATACGAAGACCTCTCTAATACGCACACCTCTCTAATACGGACACCTCTCTAATACGGACATCTCTCTAATACGGACATCTCTCTAATACGCACACCTCTCTAATACGGATACCTCTATAATGCGCACACCTCTCTAATACGCACACCTCTCTAATACGCACACCTCTCTAATACGCACACCTCTCTAATACGCACACCTCTCTAATACGCACACCTCGCTAATACGCACACCTCTCTAATACAGATGCTTCTCAATTACGAACAGCTCTCTAAATCGCCTCCCCCTCCCCATGTTTCAGAAAGTGTCCTCCATTGACTGTGTTTTTGAATTGTTGATACTTTTATCATACCTTTTGCAGCGGAGTAACTCGACAACATATGACAGCCTTACAATGAGTAGCTAATTCCAAAAATTCTAATTCAAATGAAGGATCGAGAGCAAATACCTACAATGAAAAGGATTGTTAAATGTTTGCCTCTTCTCAAAACCTCAATTATTTCTGGCGCATCAATAACTTTGTTTTAACACTACTCACCAAACTTTTACCACGAATAACCAACGCAAAGTCGGACCCACTAGACTTATCCTTATCCTTATCCTGTGATAAATAAGAGATTGACATTAGGGAAAATGTGTCACCATATAGAACGATGTACGCATGAACACTGTAGGTTTAAAGGGAAATAGCAACGAAAATTAAGTATTTCCCATTTGGAAGAAAGATTCACTGTATTTCAAAACCTTATTGCAGATTTTTATTGTTCTTGGTATAAAAAATATTAGCGCTCATTTCAAACAAAATCATTTCGCATTCTGCCATTTTGAATCTGGTATACCACCTACCCACTAAAAATTCTTGCAATGTTTACTAGCTTACCTATAGAATATCTCCATATTTACCACTCACTTACTTACCAGACCATTCTCGACAACAAAATTATTCTGAGACTCATTCGCACTACAACCGCCAGGCAATATTCCCACAGACACGCAACTATCCTCATTTGCAAGACTGTTTTCCATCGAGTTATTCGCTCTAGATGAAGAACGAATTTTGCTCATATGTTCACGTATAGAGGACTGGACACTCTTCTCGTCTTCGCCATCTATGATAAATACTTCTTCCATTTCATCCGTCAAAAGTTGACATGAGTAGCCAATGTTGATGGCCGTTTCTGACAGAAACAAAATAAAAATTGCGTTTTTGTCTTACTGTATGAATAGCCGTTAACACTACTACTGTATTCTTACCTTGCTTGTCGCCAGTTAAAACCCAGATTTTGATGTCCGCCTAAAAATTCATTGAAACATGGTTGATATTGTTTTTACTATTGTGAGCTAAGTTCGATTTCTGCAAAATGCGTCCAGAATTGCAGTTCTCTGACTATATTTTCGCTTCAGTTGCATGCGAAGAGTTCTTCCAATTTGATTGAATTGACATTGGTTTTATCTGTGTATTTCACTTTCCTCATGTATTATTGTCGATTTCGGATTACTTTTCAAAGCGCGGTTCCCAAGTTTGTTGTCAACTTGCCAATTACGTTTCCAAATTCGGAAGTTGGGCGGGAACTTCGCAAAGAAGTTCGCAAGTTCATTTCAAAGTTCGCACTTCGATTGTAAACAAACGTAAAAATTTCATTTATAAATTTATTTAAAAAGGCTATTTCGTCTTGGGAGACCACTGGACCAATATTTTACTGCAGTGATATATATGCATGTGCATAGGGCCTTATAGAGTAATTTCAACTCCAACTATGGACATTTGTTTACAATGAAAGTTTGAACTTTGAAATGAACTTGCGAACTTCGTTGCAAAGTTCACGCCCAACTTCCGAAATTGACAACGTAATTGGCAAGTTCGCAACGAACTTGGGAACAGCGTGTTGAAAAGTTACCTGAAATCGACAATAACCATTACGTGGCAATGCGCCCTGATGCGCCTTACTTTATTATTTATTAAACGGCAGACGATCTTTCTCATCAAGAGCAGAGTGCTGCCACTCGATGGGTTAACCTGAACTAACAATAATGTATAAGCCCTTACACGACCTCCAGGCAAATAGCTCATAAATGGAAGAGTTATCCAGTATAATTCTAAGGTTGCCATATTCGGTACGTGAGTGTTAGTCTGTTAATATGTTCATTTGTTAGTCTGTTAGTTTCTATAAGTAGGAATTTTGCATCCGTAAATTCTAAGTTTTAAAGGATTTCTAAGAAATGTTTGAGCAAACTGACTTGACGTTAAACACTGAGTAAGTTTCCTCAAACGATTCTTACAAATCCTTCAAAACTTAGAATTTACCGATGCAAAATTACCACTGTGATTATAAAAACTTTGATAGTGTAAACCCAGGCTTAAGCCCATGGCCGAATTTTGAGAGAACCTGTGGGGAGATGCGCACCTCCCCTGAGAATTTTTGCACTTCCCCTGAAAAATCAGGCAACTCCCCTTGGGAAAGTTTCAATGATAAATCAAAATGAAAATTTGACAAGTTTTGGTTGCTTAGGGTCTACACGTCGCAAGAAAGATTTTCTGTAAAATTGAAACAGTACTAGCCATTCATCTCTGTGTCAAGTATCCTATAAAAGCAATTTGAAAGAAACATTTTCAGTAACTGTAATGAAGGGCAAAATTGGATGAGTTGTATAGTCATAATTCATTAATACACTGATGCATATGTACACTACATGCATACTGTATGTCACGTCGTTGGCTATGGCTCGTTCTAAGCCCTAACTTTCCATGGGGGTTGTGGCTAGACCGCTGCACCTCTCCTAAATTTTTTTCGACCTCCCCACTATTTCCACCAAAATCCGGCCTTGCTTAAGCCTTGGTATCTATTCAAAAATGTTTTGTCTTCGCGCTTGTGATGCACTTGTTGAAGCCGTCAACGTTGTTTTGCGCATGCTCCAGGGCACTGCACTGTAGTAGTATGTCTGGTCCGTACAATTCTGTTAATATGGTAACACTAGTAGAAGAACAGTTTAGAATTGAAAAACTACCCAGTGGAAATAAAGTTAGATAAGTTTTTGATTACCAAAAGACCACGTATACCTTTGCTAAATTAGCAATCGCATCAGGTACACCATCTTGGAGTTTATCTTCAATTGCTGTCGCTCCAACTAACTTCATATTCGTTTCGATTTCTTCATAGGTCTAACAGAAATATATCCGTCATTGCATGGTATACCATATACATGTCCTGGAAACTCAAGCTTACAGTCAATAGGTAGGGCACCTTCTATTTTCGTTAACAGTTTTTGACATAGCAATATCCATGGAGTTAGAGAGCCATGGAGTGCCGCTACCTCCATGGCCAAATTCAAATGTCAAAAAATACGCTTTAAGAACTTTGAATCCTGAATTTACATGTCAACTCCAAAACCATGTGGAGTAGTTAATGGGTAGCAACTCCAAAATTAGTCTTGGTGGCCCACTGACCCCCATGCTTACTGTATACCTCCATAAAAATAAAATCTACAGGCATGCCAACATCGAGTCGGGGTAAATTCCAGTTGAACTATAACATGAAGTTGAGGCTGCAAGCATTAGAATATGCGTATCAAAATATTCAATGTTCAATCACATTTGAAAATGCAAAAAGTTGCTCAAAGAACATCAGTTTCCGTACGTTTAATTCGTTTTAAATTAGAAAATATATTCCCTTAGGTGCACCTTTATTTATTTTCCTTTACACAGAAGACAAAATATGCTAGTACAAACATGAATGTTTTAGTGTGCCTATTGTGGCTATAAACTGTCTCACAAATAATGACTGAACATGAATAAACACGAATTTTATTTTCCCGCTAAAATATCGCGGGAAATCGTTACTATGAATAGATGATTGCCGGGCTAGCCCGCCTCATGTGAAAGCAAAGCGGGCCAGCTCGGTTAACCCGGGCTCATATGAACAGGCCCTTAGCTACATGTTATACCTCAACTGCAATTTATCCTGACGCAGAACGCGTCATTGCGATGCGCAATGGTAATTCTGAATTTGCATTATTTAGTTTTTAATTTTTTAAACACATTCATTCAGTATTAAATTCATGTTAATTTATCCAAATTCTTACTTCGTTCATCTTTTCATCTCGGTCATCCGTCGCTGTGCTATATAAGGTGAAACATGTAGTCACCATTACAACTTATTACATGAAGTATTTCTATAGAGAATAGTATGGTTTAGAGTGCAATTTGGAAAAAAGCCCATAATTTTTCAAAGACGATCAAAATTTCCATTAATAATATATGCTAATATATGCAGCCATGTTGATTCTCCTTCCTGGTTTCCAGGCTCAATGCTCTTGTTTTGATTTAAAATTGTTACGATTGTACTGCAGTAATTGCTTACGTCACGCAATTTTCAATCCATCTAAACATAGGTATACGCAATGCGGGATACATGTAAGTCAAATATTCATTGTTTGACAGTAATGTGACGTAAGGACTTCTAAGGTCAAGTGCAATTTCAAAAATAATTGTACTGCTCCCATCAGAATTGAGTATTTTTTTTCGGGTATTATTAATAATGTACCTGGCCTCGTGGTATCGTTTCAACCATTCATTCAAATATTCTTCAGAAATATCTTTCTCCGCCAAAACCAACGTCCGTAAACCACTCCTAGCAAATGTCTAAATAACACACAATGCGCATGTGTTACGTATAGGTATACGCATGGCTTCGAGTGCAACTTGGATAAAACATGCATGAGTGGGTTTTTCAAAGAACATCAAAATAGCACGAGTCCGAAGGACGAGTGCTATTTGAGGTCTTTGAAAAACTCACGAGTGCTTGTTTTATCCAAATTTCACGAGAAACCATCCTATTATACGTATTAGTAATATACATAAAAATAATTTCCACCCGAACTAAAATTTTACTTATGTAGCGCGGCCGCCATGTTTGTTTTGTTTTCAATCATCTCTATCCATTACTTAAATACTGCTTTAAGCTGATTGGCTATTTTAGATTTCATTGTTTTTCCACAAATCAGATCAGTTTGTTGCAGATTTTTGCACTGCTGTTTGAGGTTAACTGCATTGGAATCAACCAATCACAGTCGAGTAATATTTTTATGTATATTATTATAAAGGGGTAAACACCATTATCATTTGTGTAGTTCACCGAATGCTGCTTTCTTACCCTCGTATAATTGCACTTACATTTAGATGTTCGGTAGTTGTTTCAATAAGTTCTTGGCAACTTGGGTCCAGACGTTCAAAAACAATAGTATCTTTAAAGAAAACAAAAACACACTGCAGTTTAATACCTCCGCCAGGGACCGGTTGTTCAAAGCTGGACTAGCGCTAACCCTGGGTTAAAATTTAACCTGCTGTTTTAGTTTGTGTATTTCTGCACGTCTGTTTATTTCAAAACTTCAGAGAAGAAAACTCCTATTGATCCAGACAAGATCTCTGAAGAAATATTTCCAAATTTATAGACAAGCTGTCAGGATGTTTGCTTTGAATTTTAGGTTAACCTAGGGTTAAACTAATCGAGGTTTGAACAACTGGCCCCACAAGATTATGTTTTGATCCGCGTTTATATGTGCGTGTGTGTTTATCTGTCAGCAGAGAAACGACACAGCTGGACAAAATCGATATGTGAGGCTTCCCTAATGCATGGATATTACCCAAGGACATTAATGATTAAATTTTGGTTAAACACTCAAATTTGGAGGAAGACATTCTCAAAATTACTTTTGTCTCAGGAGTTGATGACAGTTGATGCGTTCAAGTGAGAGTTTCTCACCTCTCATGTCCAGATCAAACGAGAGCACAGTTGCGCGAGAGTCGATTAAAATTATATTTATGATTCTTCAAGTCTATGTCAAATATAATTCCTACATGATTGAATGGTCAAAGACAAAGTATATAGTTTACGAAAAAATGCAAAACAACAAAGAGTTTGGAACCTCACCTGCCCCTTTGCAATACAATTTTATTTTGTTGTCACGTCTGACTAGCACCTATAAGGTAAAAAACAATTTACACACTTTAATGCAAAAACACAAAATCCAACCTATATTCGTATACGAGTCTGGCTTGTCGGGCTATGAACGTTTTCAACTGCCGCTCCATATCAACATACCGACATTCTTTTCCTCACGTTGTCAAAATCCAAAATACATAACAATTCCCAAGTTTCCTTGCAAGTTAAAAAATAAAATAAAAAACAGCATATATTTAAAAGTCAGTAAAATTGCTTCTTGAACTTCATATTCCTCAAATAGTGTACCCATGCACTCAGAATTGAGAGTGACCTAAAACAATTTTAAAATAAACACGGCTTACCTCTTTTCCTAAGCATTCAAGGATCACAGTGGTCGGAGATCGTCTCTAAAATAAAATATAAAATCAAATATAGAAACTCTATTTCAATTCAGAAGTAAATTAGCAACAATTAATTACATGACAGTATTTCCGAATGATATAAACTGGTCCATGAAATTAGTTCATACTATAAGCTATATACAATTAGTACAATTAATAGAAAATGAGGATAAAAAATTACGAAAAACACTAGAAAGTAATTAGATGTCAATACTCTAGAAATGTACAAATGTAAACATTACAAACGGGAAAGTACTTGTTTATAAAGAAACCACAGATTAATAGTGTTAGGCCTAAAAAAATACCTGTGGTTCCAGTTTCATATCGTGAAAAAATTAGGGTCGGTAGGTCGGAAATAAATTTTTTTTTGAATATTTTTTTCATGGTTTTGGCGGTTTTTTGCTGGGCGATTCGCAGTAGAGTCCCGACATCAATATTAACAAGAGATGCGTAGTTCCTATGGACGAATTTAGGCAATTTGGTTCAATAATTAGTGTGACAACTGACACCATTTTGACACGCTGTATGAGCAGCCCGCAACCACCCGGAGAAAATAGGGTCGCACGGTCAATCGCGTTGAAAAAATAATAGGGTCGGCAGAAAAAAATAGGGTCGGTCGGGAACCGGAACCACAGGGTTTTTTTTTAGGTCTTAAGAATGGTTAAATCCTACTGCACCTTTCCGTAACAGTACATACCAAGAAAACAAATCCAAAATTTCGGGCAGCTGTCACAAGAGCAGCTTCGTCGGGTGACTGTGCCTGATATTCCAGTTCACCTAGTGAGCGTAAAATATTCATTAGACTGATTTAAATTAGACTACCGGGTGTCCCCGAAAAAACTGGACACTGTTTATTTCATGTAACATAAAAGCTATCGCAATAGAATAAAGATCATTGCATTCAGAAAGGACTAACTTACATTTTGATATTATATAACACTTGAATTTACATGCAATATTGACTTGGAACGTCGAACTACCGTTTTTGAAAATGCCAAAAAATAGCATAAAACTGACAACCTTACAATTACCGATGTAGTTATACTTGTTAAATAATAAATATTTTTATTTTGGTTGTATCTCGCTCAATATTGCATGTAAATTCAAGTGTTATATATCAAAATCTAAGTTAGTCCTTTCCGAATGCAATAATTTTTATTTCATTGCGATAGCTTTTATAGCTTTTGCGTTACATGAAATCAAACAGTTTCCAGTTTTTTGGGGGAGACTCGGTATAATTGCAAACTTATCCAGATTGAAAAGAATCTAGTATTATACTACTAACAGTATTATTCACGAAGGATTGAACAAAACTTGATTAGCAAAGGCCGAAGTCGGATAATTTAGAAAAATGGAATAGATTATAAAATCATTATACAAGAATAAAATTTAATAGATCAATGGTTAATTGATTAATCAAAACCGATTGTTTCAATCATTGATTAATTATTGAATTATTGATTAATGATGGATTGATGAATAAATTATTGATCATTTGATTGATTATTTAATTTAATAAATTATTGACTTGACGGATTAATTGACAAATTTACTAATGACTGATTGATATGGATAAGCTGATTTGTACCTATTACTAGAGACTTATTAACTACGATTTTAAGTTAAATATTTGATAATGGAGACAATCAAAGGAAGGAATTTGCATACCATCAACTTCTTCAGAAATTACTGAATGGCACAATGCAATAAGTCGGAAAAAATCGCGAGTTTTCTAAAATAAAACACACAGCAGCCAATGAGATGAATTATTCCCTCAATGAATCTTTATACTACATTACTTGAAGTATGCTAATGTATGTATGTTTATGCAAAAACAATAATGACAGTATGTGCGTAAACTATAATTGGCTTTGCCCTAACGAAAACAACGGGGCTTGATAAATAGTACTCCTCAGTGATTCAAGGCGCTTTTTACACCACCAACTAAAACAAGAGTCAATGACACAAGTCTGCTTCATTCATTGATTTTGTACACAAACTTAAGGGTTGAGAAATGCCTGTATGTAATAGCAGTAACACGTATATTGTCCAGGCCAAAAGCAATCAATCCATTTCAAATAAAGTGTCCTTAAAATCATTTGTAGCTCCCGAAAAAGGCGTGTGACCAAAGAAGCAAGCGGCCATGGCTGCTTTAAGGCGCGAGTTTCCTGGTAAGGCCATAAACATACATTGAATTTCAAGCTTTACCTCGCTGTCTCCTTGAATATCAGTCACTAGACTTTGATCATAGAAATGAAAGTGATCATCCGCAAGCTTGTTGGCAGAAAAATCCACAGATTTCTGAAAAAAGGCAAATTTATATTTAGATTAAGAAAATATATAAAACGCTGCATATGGTAGATTGAAAAAATTAAAGAGGGCATTATGACTTACTCTGGATCTCATGGAAGCACCACTTTGTAAACTGACTTCTGGACCTTTCAAATTGCCTAAAGTTTATCATATTACGTAAGCGAATGTTTACAGGTATATAAGAGTTATTCGACTTTAGCACGTTGTTAGTTAAAAACTGAAAAATTTGAATAAATTTTATAATATTTTTATATCAATAATATACATGCATGAAAACATTAATCGATTCTGATGGCCAAGAAGAGAGGGAGGGAAATTGAGAGCATGGCTCACGATTGATTCTACCGAGATTTTTCATCCCATTTCTTTAGTACTTCATCACTGAAAGTATATGTTATGTAAACAAAGTGTCAGCAGACTAGAAGGTGGGCCATGCTGACAATTTCCTGGCGAAACATTTTAGATAACCAGGCTCTCGATCCGAAATTCCATTGCAAGTTGTAGCAAAAATTGCCTCGAGTGTAACATGGCCTTAAATAATAGTATGGTTTCTCGTAAAATTTGGGAAAACAAACACTCGCGAATTTTCAAAGACCTAAATTCGCACTCGTCCTTAGGACTCGTGCAATTTTGATCGCCTTTGAAAAACTCACTCGTGCATTTTTTTAAATTGCCCTTGAATCCATACTCTTACCTATACATATAATCGTTCTATTCCCCCAATCCTCACCACTTAACATGCCCTTCCTTGGCATAGCCCACTTACTTTTATGCAATTAACTCACCGTACAATACGCCGTCTATAGAACACTGTTTGAACGTCATAATATTTTGCGTTAGAGTACCAGTCTAAAACAATACACAATAAAAGTAGTAAGAAAGGAACACAAACAAATTCCGTACAATCAGCAATACTTCGTACTCACTTTATCGGAAAATATATATTCAATTTGCCCTAATTCTTCTGTTAGAGTTGTCGTCCTATTGAGGAAAAAACACAGAAAATACTGACATTACAATTAAATTCACCTTTCCTATAGGCAGAATATAAATTATAAAAGTTTATTGAAGGCTGGGATTTGGTTCAAAAAGGTTTTGAGAGGCAGCAGATATACAAGGTAAATGTAATTGTTATAGAACTACACACGCAAAAATCTCACATCTTGTAGCAAGTCTGCCAACAAGTTGTGTTTGGAACAATCTGTTAACAGTTGTAACAATCTTGTTGATACTATCAGACTTGTTGCAAGGTTGTGCCAACACGTCCGATACAGTCATGAAATAACAATATTGTTACAACCATGTGTCGTCGACCTTGTAACATTCCTGTTATATCATGACGGATTAGAACAGCCTTGTAACAAGTCTGATAATGCCAACAAGCGCTTGTTTTACAAGTTGTCAACAGCTTGTTCCAAACTTGTTGCAACAACTGGTAACAAGTAGTACGAACACAACTTGTCGACAACTTGTGAACAGATTTGTAACAACTTACTTGTTCGTTTTCAGTGTGTAATACTTAAACTAAACGTGACTGGCTAATTTGTGGTCATGAAGATTTAAATATAGTTACTGCTATATGGGCTTGAGAGCCTGCTCGCAGGCTAGCTATATACATGCAGTAACTTTTGTCGATTGGAATTTCTTTCAAATACGATAACTACCTCGCTGTTGCTGGAGTATCCTTGGGTGCGTAGTACATCTTTGAGTCCCAATTAATAAATAAACTTTGACCCAAACGAATTATTTCAACACTGAAATAAAGAAACGTAATGAAATGATATTTGACGATTTTATCAATTTTATGTCGCCTAAATCACTCATACTATCACAATAAACATTAAACTAACATAGGAAGTCAATTCTATTTATGCTGGATACATTGAGCAGTTCTAAAACCCTACAGTGGTCCTGTAACGCCGAGTACTGGTAGATAAACGGTATATAAACGATAGGAAGTGGTTATACCGGATAATAATGTGTGTCCAACGCTAATTGTCCGACACTATTATTTTCTTCGTTCAGACAGCAATTCATTAATTTTTAAGCAAGCCTTCGGTAGCCGAGTGGTCGAGGCACTCGTCTTGCATGCGCTATAGCTCCGAGGATCCAATTCCCTGAAGGAGTTCCACGAAGATTAGTGACCTGCGAACAAGTGGTCTAGGTTATATAGGGGTGAGGTTGGGGTGCACGGGTAAGGTTCCGGTTTTATTGTGTGAAACACATGGAGCCGGTTGTTCAAAAGTCGGTTAGCAGTTACCCTGGGTTAACGTGAAATTCAAAGCATATACTTTCCAGCAGAAATCTTGTCTGGATCATCAGACGTACAGATATACATAAACCATCGCAATGCATGGTTTAAATTCAACCCCGGTTTAATAGCACTAATCGTGCAATTTATGAACCAATGCAATGAAAATATAGTCGGTCACCGATAATACTTGTACATTGCAAAATCACCGATAATACTTGTACATTACTAGTCGCTACTTACCTTATATACAGAGATATGGGTATTAATGTATTTAAAACCATAATATAACCAGGCCAATGAAATACTCCGATCAAAGCGGGAGAGTCTTTATAGAATGATTCCCATGGTAAATAGATCCGAAAATGCTACAGAATTTGATTGAAAAAATTATTACTTGCAACAAGTTTCCGACAATCATGCATGTAAAATATATACAGTAATATTCATAACTGTGCGGAGTGTTCTTCCTTTCTCTCTATGCAATATAATGTCACTCTGCATGGCGGGAACATACACCAGTTAGTTTATCAAAGATTATAAAAAAAAGGGTTTGGCGAGTGAGTCGAGGCCACCGAATTCGTGCGGTTCTTTGATAAGTTTTGTTTTATTTTGTTGGCATCTCACTCGATTGAATAATGGTTGAATGGTCTCGCAAATGGAAATTATCTAGTGGAAATTTATGTACAGTGTTTATTACCCTAATCATGCAGGAACAGATGCGAAAAATGTTTATTGTACATACTTCAAACACTCATTAATAATTCATAAGCTTATTGACAAATCATGTCAACCATAATATATCACGTGCAGTGGCTTTAAACCTGATAAAACACTCCTAATTAGTATTCTTTATATAAAGAATACTAATAAGGCTGTATCTATTGTAGTCGTGTCCTCATTAGTATTCTTTATATAAAGAATACTAACTAGGCAGTAAATCTATTGAATTTGTAGTCGTGTTTGAAGCCGTTTAATAAACTCGCAGGTCGTGTTTTATTAGGTCTAAAGCCACTCGCGCTGCGCGCTCGTGGCTTTAAACCTAATAAAACACTCCTGTTCGTTTATTAAACAGTACTTCAATAAACAGTGTAATCGCCCTAGCTAGTTTAAAATGAAAAAGAAAAGGGCAGAAGGAATAAACGTTTGTAAAAAGAGACTGGCACTACCTACATGGTGACCATCAAACTGCTTCAAATTCCCCGCTGATTTATTACTCCAGTTACTTAAATAGTTCAAAGGTAAAGACCGAACTAATGGTAATGACCTTTGGGGACTGAAACTAGCAACGAGACTGCGTCAAAACGACTATTAGGGAATTCTACGGAAGATTGACGTGACCGAGGCTTCGCCTTTCTAACGCTAAATGACTATAAATGTTATCGTTCCAGTTTAGCACTGGAAAAATATAATGAAATCCATGCTATAGAATTTGAGATTGCGTCACTAAATCCATAGCATATCCATACTATTTCCATACTATATCCATAGTATGGAAATTGCAAGTAGTATGAAAATTGGATTTCCATTCTGTTTTCATGCATTGAATTAAGATCCATACTACTTCCCTAGTATAAGAATTTTGAAAAAAATTCCACTGCCGTTTACTGACTTACCCGTCCCGTATCGTTCTCCCAAAGTGCTGACATGATTGAACAAAACAAGCAAATGGTTGCGAGTAGCACTGCAATCTATATAGTAAAAGGTCAGCGGTTTTAATGAGTAAAATAAACACGAGTGATAATAATTAAATTATTAAACTAAAATCAATTCGCTTACTCCGCCAACAAGTGTGTTAAGCAAACGATCCAAAGATGTCGTCTTAAATCTTGCTTTGCCTAAATGCAAACACAAGATATATTAAAGTACTGTGTGGCACATTTCGTCTACTGATTGCTCTGCACGGACATTATGACCGATCATTTTGACAAATTAATTTGCTGCAAAACCAAAATGCAATTTTTTACTAAGCTGTTGCACATGCACAGGAAGTTTTTATATACTTAGTTAGAATAAATATATATACTATGATATCAACTATGATTTGTCCACTGAAATTCCTTCCATTTCGATGTATATATTAATCAAATGAATTCGCGATTCCCTTATTACGTTTTCGTAGCGCTTTGCATTGTGGTTATAGTGGTATCACTGATAAAGATAGCGGCCTCGAATGAAAATATTGAATGTTTTCGCGAATATTTTGCTGTTGGCTATCGTGCACCTGACCCTAGCTTTTTTTAAAAGTTCTTGCACGGGTCAGGACAAAAAATAAGCCATCTTGAATATCAGTGATACCACTATAACCACAATGCAAAGTGCTACGAAAACGTAATAAGGGGAATCGCGAATTGCTATATTCTATTGAATTTATATTCAAATTTCGTATGCCAATGAAACTAGAATGCAGTATATGCTGTACAACTTTTTCTCTTTTGACTTCTATAAATAATTAGTGTCCGATCATATGCGATCAAAACCTTTAACATGGGTGGGTCTTGCATTTTGTCAGACCAAGTTTTCAGAATTATATTGAACTCTGTATTCCAGACGCAACCCTAACCCCTTACCGTATGTCGTAAGCTTTATCATGTCACTATAGCTACAGATGACATAATAATAAGCATATACAATACAGATATACAGTACCTGTGTTCATCATAAGTTTCGTATCGGCTCCAGCAAAAATCACAACACCATAAATCCACTGCGTATTTCGTAATACACATCCCTATTTACAAAATTTACAAAGAATTGAAGCATCTATAAAAGAGTCCATCATTTCTGACAAAACAGACTGGTTAGAATCCATCTCTTTCGTGACAAGGTACAGTGCAGTGCAGTGCAGTGCAGTACAGTACAGTACAGTACAGTGCAGTGCAGTACAGTACAGTACAGTACAGTACAGTACAGTACGATGCAATGCAATGCAATTGTCATTGACAAGTTCAAAATATGCAGCATTCTACATGCATTGTGCACTTACCCGTAAAATAATTTTCTCATTGTCTAAACTGTACTTGCTGTTTTCCCAATATAAAGTACCACGGAATTTATCTAGCGCGTTGTTTGGAGGTTCACAAATTATTTTACCTATGTAGAAAAGAAATGTAAAATCATCCAGTAATAGTAAGGTCTAACGATACCATAACATTTACAGACATGCCGAACATATAAGGTCGATCTTGAATGGTAAAATGGGACCTAGGTTTTCCCTAATCTTGGACGGGAAAACTTGGATTTTGATTTGGTTTAAGAAATAGCTGGGAACTTGAATTTAGCGGGGGGGGAAATAGGGGGGGGAAATGTGATATAGACCACACCAGGGTCCCCACCTTTTAGTGAAGATGAAATTCAAGGACTTTTCCAGGACTTTCAAGGACCTTTTTCAGTATATTCAAGGACCTGGCAACTGGAAAAATCTTTGAAAATCATCTACTTGTAACTTTTATCCTTAAACTTAAGGAGAGAGGAATGCAATTAGAAAAAAAATGACATCGAAACAACTTTTGGACAATTGCTATACATAATTTTAATTGAAATTGGAGAAAATAGACATTTGGGCAATAATCCTTGGGCTGGTAATAATTCTTCAATTATTTCCAGTCTACTGAAAAAAAATTCCAGGACTTTCAAGGACCTTATCAGTTTCCAAGGATTTTCCAGGCCTGGATTTTTTTTTAACACATTCAAGGACTTTCCAGGATGTTCAAGGACCGTGGGGAATTTGCCACACCCACCCCCCAAGATGCAGTTTTTAATAGTATGCAACTGAAAACACTTTTTAAAAGTAGTAGAAATATACAATATCTTACCGTCAAATTTTCTTAATTCCTCTTCGTCATCTCCCATTACAGCCGTTTCAACCAACGGTTGTCTGCACTTGAGATTTGTTTCACTTAAAATAAAGCGTTAGCGTTGTCATTTTTTTAATACCACATATACAGTACAAATCAAAATCTTTTACGTACAGTACAATTGTCTGTTCCTGAAGAAATGCTTAAAGTACAAAGATACTCAACTTACCCATCTAATTCAGCGGTTTCAATATAACAAAGACCACTGTCTTCACTTGTTGTTAAAACCACAAGATCAGCCTGTAGAGAAAATACACACAAAACTGCATGACATACTTCATCGCAACGTAGATACCGTAGTTACCATGGCATACCGCGTACACACGTAAAAACGCACAAGTTTTTACAGGTCTGCAAACAAGTTGTTACAAATCCGTTCGCGAGCTGTCGACAAGTTGCGTTCGCACTGCTTGTACCCAGTTGTTGTAACATATGTTTGGAATTAGCTGTTAACAACTTGTAACAAGCTTGATGGTGTCATCAGACTTGTTACAGTACAAGGCTCTAACAAGTCTGATACAGTCGTGATATAACAAGAATGTTACAATGTTGACGACAAAAGTTGGTAACAATACTGTAATATAATGGCTGTGGAACAACTTTGCAACAATTTTGATAATATCAACAAGGTTGTTACAACTGTTAACAAGTTGTTCCATACTTGTCGACAACTTGGGACAAGCAATGCGAACACAACTTGGTGACGGCTTTTTTGCATATACTTGCTACAAGATGTGAGATTTTAGCTTGTGCGGGGTTACGTACGTCGTTTACTCTTTTCCCTTTAGTGAGGCGGATATATGTAAAATTATTGATCAGTAGTTCCCGTTGAGGTTAAAAGCATCAAACTTTTACAATTGATGTAGTTTTATTTGCTTAATAGATATTTGAAGTGGGGCCATCGCTATTTTGCTGCTAACTCCTGAAAACGGGTGATTAGTGATTTTCTTCTATTGAGGCTATTATAGCCAAAACATGTGAAATTTTGTATTCAATTACAACAAATATGACTTGCATCATCAGGAAGCTTATAAAAAACTGCATATAAGACATTTAGACAGTTTTTTGATTTCTGAAATAGTTTTATAGAATTATAAACTGTTAAAAACGCATTTTCAAACATCGAATAATTAATTAGGGACTTTTAGCGAGATAATGTGCCTAATTTACAGCAATAACCATTTGAAGAATCAAAAAACTGTTTCAAAGTCTTTTATGTAGTTTTTTACAAGCTTTCTGATGATACAAGTTATATTTGTCGCGATTGAATTCAAAATTTCACATTTTTTGTTGTAGTAGAATTTAATAGCAAATAATGCTAATAGCATCGTAACTCTCTAAAAAAACAGTTTCACGATGGCCCCACTTTTGCATGTTGTTCTACTCATAAAAAGATGCTACTGTACACAATTTGGTGCTTTTAACCCTCTTCGGAAATATCCATGCACATATGCGCCACACTACTTGTGGACGCTCCAGAAAATGCCAGAAATGCTTTCATTATTGAGCATCGAAAATATAAACGTTTTCTGGGAGGACCCCCAGGATCCTCCTATATTCCTCACAGATCACTTACGGTGACCAGAGGGTAAATTGGAGCGAGCCAAGCTCCCCAAAAGAAATTAGACGGGGAGAATGCCCCAGAAAATGCAATCATTGCTTGAACGCAAATATACGTGACATAAAAAATTGCTCTTAATCTAGCCTGCGAGCAGGCTCTCTTGATCTATTTAACGCGTGCATGTAGACTGAAGAGATTTGAACAGACTTACTGGCACGTGATCGTTGTTGTTTAAACGAATTATTTCCCCAACTTGGACAGATAACCATTGCACTTCCTGTAATTTCCCCTCGCGTAGTACATTTGCTTTCCGACTGTTCACGCTATTATCACTCATGTGCCGTTTCTATGTTCAAAGGAAGATAGTATGAGCTCAGCTAACTGGGAAACTCGCGTGAGATCTGCATGCTCTTTGTTAACCGATATAAAATGATATTTATGTTCACATGAGAAACGAGCCAGCCCTGGTAGGTTGGATCGTTAGATCGATTATAGGCGGGGTATCGGTCAAGTGGGATAAAATTTTCCATATGCCAAATGCCAAGACTTTATGCCGCCTAACCGGGATGGACATTTTTGCATGCAGAAATGAGCCTACCGAGTGGGATGAAATTTTCCATGAAAGCTTTATCCCATCTGACCAGGTTGGACATTTTTGCCAGTTTTGACCTGCAATATAGTATTGGACGGCAGAGGTGGAAAATACAAACAAACAAAAAACATTAATACAGTAGACCTAAAACTATCTGACGATGGCCGTGGTTGACCCCCTTCCCTAAATAATGTGCACTTTTGTAACAAAACCAAAATACAATATCGTAGTATATTGCTCTGTTATTTATTCTCTACTACATTGTAAATCCTAATATTACAGTTTTAATGAATGGATAATATAGTGGAAAAGCAGACTGACACTCAGTAGTAGTGATAAAGTAGTATACAAACTTACTACATCGTCATAACCATCCTTTACTGCAGTTGCCAGTAATACAAAGAAAAGAGGAATTGCTGTTGACTCTGGTTTTAATGCTGTTAGTTCTGGAATTGACTAAAATGAGAATAATATAGGCTCAAATAAGGCTGAAGGCTATGGCTGAATATATTCTTGTAGGTATTTCAACAATTCAACGTAAATCTTGGCATACTCGTATGACGTATCTGGTTTAAAAATCAACATTTTGTTGGTATCTCACTTGATTGAATAATTATTGCAAGAATTTTGTAGATGGAACTTATCAGTGGAAATTCTACACACATTTATTAGACCTAATCAGGAACATCAATAAAAGGGTAATTCCTGCATGGTGACTCATGTTACATTCTGAACCAAACTATCAGCGTAATTTTGATCTGGTGTGATAACTAATATATTTTTTCTGTCACATTTTTGCATGCAGGTACAAGTACATGTAATGGTAAGCTACTGATTCACAGTACAAATTAAACATTTGATTATAACATGATAAGATTGGTGGCTGTAAATAGGTGTGTGACTCATGTTACGACAAAATGACACGAGGTAACACCACGTCACCGACAATTTCGTCGGGAACCATAGGAAGGAGAAACATACAATGTCTATACCAAGTAACAGGCTATATTAGGCAAACTACACCAATACAAAGAAATGTTATATTTTGGATTACAATAGTATAAGGATTGCTACATAATACACGTGACTTATGTTACGTGACTCATGTTACACATAAAGTACATCTTAATATTTCATGTTACATATAAAGTGCATCTTTTTTCTTCAAAAAATGTCATCACTGCCACGGAATTACCCAGGAGAGGTGTCTAGGTCTACGGGGTGTTAGCTCTACAGTAAAAAATTTGGCTTCATTATTAGCCAGCAATTTCGTAACTATTGTACACATACATATACTGTATATAAAAGATTGTTCAATTTCAAAACTTTGCTCAAGAAAAATTGGGTACCAGATAAGTACTGCGAGGATGTTATGTAGCCTAAAATATATAGACTGTATTTGTCTGGTTTAGTACGAAAAACAATGTCAGGTGACTTGCACTTCAAAAGGTTCAATTTAGCTCAGCTGGCGCTAGGCAACGAGAACGTCAGTTAAGAAACACGATATTCCTTAACTCCGGTCTGAATGTCGCAGGCTAACCGAAATTCCCAATTTCATTAAATTGCCGAATTCTTTAATCTTCTGGCAACACCCTTGTCTAGTAATCTGATCTGGTAACATAGAAAAGGGCTGGCAATACTGTAACACATACAGTAATGCTTCAAACTTAGTAAAGTGTTTTTTAAAGTATACATGTTACATGTACTTGATTAGAATGGACACTCACCATAATTATAATTTGACATAAAAAATAAATATTGGCTAAACGATGAAATTGTTCAAATAAATTCTTTGGCAGGAAGGTTATTAATGTGTACTTTGATGTACAGATATAATTGTCCTGAAACGCAACAAAAATATACAAATTATTCATATTTCTACGTTTATCTATATAGATTTGCAGATAAGGGGACACGTTTCTACAGTATCTAAACCGACCACCTTATGCCAAGTTTTTTTAAATATTCATTTTGCCAAGGTAAAAATTTCACAGCATAATAGCTAGTTTTGACCGCATATCCACCCAAAACGTCAATTTGACGTTTTGTGTGGTATACCGTTTGCTGTCACACGTAAAAACATGCAAATTGTAACAAGATTGTTGTCAAGCCAATATCAAGATGTGTTTATACTGCTTGTTCCCAGTTATTGTGACAAGTCTGTCACAAGTTTTGTTATCACCTTGTTACAAGGTTGATATGATGGTAACAGACTTGCTACAAATTGTTCCATGCAACAAGATAACAAGTTGCTATTAATAATACAAGCTTGTTGTACATCAACTTGTTAACATCTTGTGAGGTACAGATTTGTTTGAACAACTTGTTATGAGTTTTTTGGCCCCATCGACTATCTTACTTGATGATAACAACTTGTTCCAGACTTTTCAACAACTGGGACACATCTTGTTGTCAAAAATAAAAAGCTGTAAGATTTGTATGTGTGACAGTGTTGTTGAAATTTGTACTCTAATTCTTTATTTTCTAAATTTAATTTATAATTTTTTTTTTAAGAATACTATTAACAAAACATGTATATATTGTTATATTTTCACTCACTTGAGTGAAATAATTGATCATTAAAAAAATTCCAAGGATCTTTATCCTATTTAAAGCACGCGTAGCGGAGTGTTTTATATGTGATAAAACACGACTGCAAGTGCTTTAAATGGCTTCAAAAACGACTAATCTTATACGAGTTCATTGGCGAAGTAATTTTTAAAATAAACTTTGTCTAAACCGAGAAAATCAAAGCTAAAGTTTATGTAAATTAACGCGATTTTTTATCACATATAAAACCACGACACGCTTACGATTTTTCTTTGTGTTTTGTCCTGAATTATTAATGAGTTTTTTAAGTCTGTATAAAGACCCTTTATGTATAAATGCGTCACCTAACTGACACTCTGTAGCTAGCTTAACCCATTGAGCGACATGCACTCCCCTTGATGATTGAGTAAAATCATCTGGCATTAGACAGAGTAAAATAATAAAGTAGGGTGCAATGCAACTTAATGGGTTAACCCATTAAGGTGCAATGTGCCCAAATGCTTGTACCACACTAACTTATTACTTTACTCTCTAATGCAGGCTGATTTTACTTGTCAAGGGGAGTCTTAGTTTGCACATTAATGGTTACCCAAAGAATCTGCCAAATAATTGTCTTGTAAATTGTAATAACCCATTAAGGTGACCTAATACAGTTTTTTAAAAAAATGAAAAATTCACGATTCAGATCCGTATTTTGGACAATTATTACTTGTTGAAAAGTATCTTACTGATATAAAACAACATCTAAAGAGTTTGAATTTTTGCACTAAAGTTAATACCGCAGTTACGGACTTTTGTGCAAATATGCAAACTCTTCAGATGTTGGTTTACTTAAGTAAGATGCTTTTTGTTTTCCAGCAAGTACAGTTAATATTGCTTGTCCAAAAATACGCAACTAAATCGCAATTTTTTTATTTTTAAAAAACTGTATTGAGCCACCTTAAGCTGCAATATGCCCAGATGCCCCCTGTGACCTTATTGGGGGGGGGGGGGG
>CACRXK020001378.1:0-13847 GCA_902702795.2 Paramuricea clavata | reverse complement strand
TTTTTAGTGGAAATGTTCCAAGCTTCACTTCGCTTGAGACAAAAGACACAGGTTTTGCAACAAAATGTGAAAATCTATTCGCTTGTATTCAGTATTTTAGCATGTGATTGGCAGCTGCAGAAAAAGTCTTATGGCCGATTATTTGCCGATTATCAGGCAATAATCGGCCAATTCAGGCCTAGAAAATATATTTATCTTCCTGGCAGCAAAATTCAAAAATGAAAATTTCCTGTGTAAGTCAACTATAAAACGTCGTAACTATGTAGATTTCAGAGAACGTGTGGACTATGATGGCGCACACCTCAACTTGCAAAATGCTTAATTTGGAATTTTTAAACAATAAGTAAATTATATGGCATCCTGTATATGAGATGACAAAAATTTCCTGCAAGGTGCAAGAAAATTTCCTGCGAAGGTATTTTGTTAAACATTTCCTGGCAGCGGTGCTGCTGGCGCTGCCGGACATTTTCCAACACTGGGCCAATTAGCGATTATTTACCGATTAATCGGCTCATCCCTACATGGGACAACAGGGTGCCACTTAAAGGGTTACATGCTGGGTGTGCACTCTCCCCATGATAAAATCATCTGTCATTAGACAGGGTTAAACAATAAAGTAGGATGTACCAGGGTGCAATGCAACTCAATGGTTGTACCAGACACATGGGCAGATACTCTGATTAACCCATTGAGCGCTCTCCCCTTGACAAATAAAATCGTCTAGTGTTAGGTAGTGTAAATTATAAAGTGGGGTACAATTCAATTTACAAATAAAATCATCTGGCATTACCACAGAGTAAAACAATAAAGTAGGGTGTATTAAGTCTGGTTCACACTAGCAATTTTGTCTGCAATTTTGTGTTTCTGACGGATGCAACTGAGTGAACTCGCACACAACAATATAGATTCACTTTTCAGAAGTAAACAATTCTAAGTCTTTTGCATGTCTTTCATTCGATCGCATTTGCTAGGAGAAAAATTGCTGACAGAATTGCCAGTGTGAACAAGGCTTTAAGGTGGAATGCAACTCGATGGGTTAACTATAGACACATGGGCAGATTAGTCTGATTAACCCTCTGAGTGGCAGCACTCTAGCTCCCCCTGACAAGGAAAATCATCTGGAGTTAGAGAGAGTAAAATAGCGAAGTAAGGCATATCTGGGCACATTGCCACTTAAAGGGTTTACAGGGTGCATTCAGAGCAGATAGACTGATTAACCCATTGAGTGGCAACACTCTCCTCCTGACGAGTAAAATCGTCTGCCATTGGACAGAGTAAAATAACAAAGTAGGGTGCCTCTGGGCGCATTGCCACTTGAAGGGTTAAGCACCAGTGCTCTGCCTTGACAAGTATATAAAATCGTCTGGTATTAGACAGCATAAAATAATAAAATGGGTCAAAATGCAACCCATTGAGCATCGGTGCCCTTCCTTGACAAGTAAAATTGTCTGGTATTAGACAGTGTACAACGATAAAGTACACATGCATTAGGGTTAATATATTTTATATTTATCGTGAGAAGTTGAGCACTATAGCAAGTTAAGCGCTGCACTTAACAATTCAGGAGCTACAAGAGCTACTCGATGCTTCATCACAGTTCACCTGATGCCGCTGCGATAGAATTCTTTTTAATACCGCTTTGACTTTGTGCAATGATAAAATTTCCTCAAAATAATCCCTGGAGATCACATTGTTTGTGCCAAGTAAAATGCCTTGGTTACTGAGTGTCAGCTGCACTTATTACTGTTAAACACTAATAGTACAAATTATATGTGCATGCATGTATATATGTGGTCAAATATACCAAAATTATCATTGCTTCAAAAACTTTGCAAAAATAAATACAATTTACGTTCTTAAAACATAAAAGCATTGCTATCCACTCAGGCAATGTACAGTATCTGTTTTCAATAATTTATTATTTCATGACAGTTTATCTTTACATGGTCATAATTTCGAAAAAGCAATATTAAAATTTCGGAATCTCAAAACCACAACTGAAAAAAATGTATGCCATATTAGACTCATTATCGAAGGTTGAGTTAAAGTCAGAAACAATCCTTTTAAAATCCCCCTTGATCTATTTTAAGATCCCGCGCCTTTTCCTATAGTTTCACAATTGTCAACAAATGCTCAAAATGTGTGAATATTTTTGATGTCGATCGATCTACATGTATAATTTTGATGGCATGAATACAATGTGTATTGCCTCAGTATTGGGTATATACAAATTCCGATCAATTTACTATACTTACCTTCGAAACTATCATCTGTATTCGTTTTCAATTTTGGAACACAGGGTAGCGAAGACATGATTCCAATATAAAATCAGCCAATATGTATCAGGCAATGATGAGGCAAAATATTTTGTATACACACAAAGACTTTTAAACTTTTAAAACTTGAGTAGATGTTATCTTGAAAAGTACAGGCAATTTCGACAATGATTCACATGTGTTAATACAGTTCCTTTAAAGTTTACGATATTCCAGTGTTGGCCATCATATCTTCGATCAAATATTTATAGTAAATTGGCTAGTTTCGATTGCTCGGGTCAAGTTTGTTGTGGAATCAAAGTAGTTATATTAAAAAATTATGCTAATTTATGCAAATATGTTGGGTATTAGATTTTTATGCAAATTTACTTCTAGTCCTTCTAGATCGAAAAAATTGAAAACGAAAACGAACGTTGTAATTCCTTTCGTTGAAAGTCAGTCAAAATTGGTAAATACCTTTTTATGGGGGGTGGCACTGAATTGAAATGTTTTTATCCAACCTCAAATATCACTGAATTGAAAAATAAATACCCACCCTTGGCCAAAAACATTACAAAGGGATACCATTCAGTTGTCACACATGTCCTTTACCACTTCTGTGACATGAGTTTGATGACTGCTTGTGTAATTTTCTGCAAGCTGACAATTTTCACGTTGTCTGCAGACTGCACATGTACTTTCTTTGGAGACACCATTTGCCTCCTGACAAATCAGAAAATGACCAAGATGACTTTGAGTCTCTGATTGATGATTTACATATTGTATTGACATATAACTGTTGACATTGCTTTTTAGTCTTCGATATTTGAGTGAGCCATGCTTTGGAAATGACAATATATTTTTATTAGTTGTATTGAGTTGTTTTGTTTTTCATTTACCCAACCTTCTGCTCACTCAAAATTTTGTTTACCCAACCCTTTTCTCTTCGGTGCCACCCCAAAAATAATGAGCGGCCCTTAGCTGGATTTCAGCTGATTCACTTGGCAACCAACTATTGGTTTGATAGTTTTAGCAGGATGCATTTTCGCATTTCAGATTTTAATTTCGCTTTTTGAGTTCGCCGGTCAACCAAACCGGCACAGGAGTGTCAGGACACTCCAGTCCTCCTGAGGTATCCTTATTCATATTCATAGTCTGTCAGGTGATAGCAGACCTCTCAACTTTGCAGAGAAGTTAAGAGTGAGATTGGGGATGTGGAGTGACACCTTTGTAAAAGTCCAGGGGTCTGAAATCGCATTTCGTGCATTATGCGACTGATGCTTTAATGCTTTAATGCTTTAATGAAATACTCCTAAAACAGTATTATACTACACTAGGAGGATACAGTAATGAGCTTTAATTTGCCTTTGATAGATACATATTGAATTCTGCTCCGACTGATTCTGCCTTTTTTCGGCTGTATTTACATATACGTACTATTTTGTATCCAAATTGCGGGCAAAATGTTGGGCCGTATATGCAGGAACAATAACACGCGATCAATATATAATTATTCGATTCGCTATCCGTATAATGATTATAATAATGTGCATTTAAGAATACAGTATTATATTATTGAAAAAATACTATAAAATTGCTATGAGGGTCCTGAAGGGGGGGGGGGTCCCAATCCCATTTCCCACCTGAAATTTTGGCAAAATCCCAGTCCCAGTTGGATTTTTATTAGAAATCCCAGTCCGAGTTATTGAAATCCCAGTCAATAAAAACCCCTTTATTTATCGGTACAATAAACAGTTTTAAGACTTTTAAGCCACCGTGTGTGCAAGTGGTGCACACTGTATGAAATTGGGGAGGGGGGGGGGGCTTGTGCCGAAGGCACGGATTTGAATCCTGGAAATGGCATTTGCAGCATTCTGAGACACGCATAATTAGAAAACCCAGAATTCCGGGCGCCAGAGTATGCCTATTCGCAGGTAGTGCTGTGAATAATACAGTTAACAACAAAAATCATGACCAAAGACACCAAAAACGGATCAAAATTGTATTTTAAAATACTTAAAACATAGAAAAATTGGGAATCGACTCGCATTATACCTCAATCCCATTCCCATTTTTGAGGACTTCATTTCCCATTCCCAGTGGCCAAATCCCAGTCCCAGCAACCCAAATCCCATTTTCCCAGTCTAAAAATAGATCAATCCCAGTTCCCATTTTACCCCTTCAGGACCCTCTGCTATATGCGTAAGATTTACTAAACGTGGCGTGAGAGCGTGAGAGTGTAGCGAATTGCGTGAGACTCACGCCGAATGCGTGAGAGTTGAGAGGTCTGTGATAGATGGTCTGGAAACCCGGCAAACATCAGTTGCCGACTTTGCAATACACGCGCGTAAAAACGTACAGCTGGTCAGCAAGAGTGTTCGCACTGCTTGTTCCCAGATCATTTTCAGGGTTCGTACAAAACTTGAAAATCCTTGGCAGTCCTTGAATTTGGAAACAAGAATTCAAGTGCTTGAAAGTCCTCAAATTGTTCTTGCTTTAGAGTTTATAGTGGATACCTTCTGAAACTGTTTGGCATTAAGAATTGTACATTGATTTTGTTCATGTCTTGAAAATCTTTGAAAAGTCCTTGAATTTAACTCTTCCCGACCTGTACGAACCCTGCATTTTGTAATAAGGTTGATGAGGTCAATAGACTCTCAACAAGTTGTTCCAACAAGTCTGGTAACGTAACGAGTTGTTAACAAGTTGATGACAACAAGCTCGTAGCAACTTGTTACGAACAGCCTGTATTAGTCTTGTTGTGACAACTTGTAGCAAGTCTGTCGCCGTCATCATTCATCAACCTTGTAACAAGGTGATAGCAACTTGTTCCAGACTTGTCACAACAACTGGGAACAACCACTGCGAACACATCCGGCCCGATATCGGCTTGACAATAACCTTGTTATCTGTAACAACTTGCGTGTTTTTACGTTGGTAGTCAGTATATCTCTCGCAACCTAGTAACACCGGGTGATAGTCAGTTCGGCAAAAATACTAGTGTTATTCCAAACTAACTGTTCAAAATCAGTGCAGTTTTCAGCCTTTCAGCAATAAGTAATGAGTATTGGTGACGGCATGTATTGCTGATGACGTCATTGTTTTGATGCTCGTGTTCTGCTCATTGAACTTTCTTCCGCTTAGTGAGCTATATATATATATATATATATATATATATATATATTTGGAGCAGCAAGAACCTCAGGCCATACAGATCAGTGTACAGTATGCAGTACACACGAAAAAACGTTGTTACAAGTCCGCGTTGTCACAAATCTGTTGATATGCTGCGACAAGTTGTGTTCGCACTGCTTAATCCTAGTTGTTGTAACAAGTTTGGAACATGTTGTTAACAACTTGTAACAAGCTTGATGGCATTATAGCAGACTTGTTACAAGGTTGTTCTAACAAGTCTGATATACAGTCATGATATTGATATAACAACAATGTTACAAGGTTGTAACAATATTGTCATATATCATGACCGTATCACACCTTTGCAACAAGTCTGATACTATCAACAAGGTTGTTACAAGTTGTTAGCAGATAAACTTGTTAACAACTTGGGCAAGCAGTACGGACACAACTTGTTGACGGCTTGTTGGCAGACTTGCTACAAGATGTGAGAGTTTTACGCGTGTACAATAACTTTTACGTTTTACGCGTGTACAAAGTTTTACGCGTGTACAAACACATCGAACAATTTGTTCTTTATAGGTTGCAACACAGCCTTGTTCAATGTCGATATCAAGCGGGAACAAGTCGTTCGTTTTCACGCGTGTAGTGTCATTAAAAGTAACCACTACAATTCTACAGACCAGTGAACCACTACATATACAAGTCGTTAATTTAAGATGGAACAATAAGAATATATAGGAAACAAGTTTAGTATTTATATGTTACCTTTTATCGTCGTGCTGTGACAATCGGCGTCCTTTGGTTTGACTGACATCGATGACTGATGCGAAGATCAGACTATATATAGCCGTAGGTTTTGAAATTAAAACCGATAGTCAATTTCATCACATTTACTGTAATGCAAATGAAAATTCTTAACCGTTTAGTTTTCCTCTTGACCTTGTTACCGAGTTATCGATCTACGATTCATCCCATCGTAAAATTTGATAAAGTTGACAAGCCAGAAAGCCGCAATCAGTTTCACACTTTAGCAAATCCCAAAAGGCAAAACCCAATTGCTATCGCATTTCCGCTGAGCATTTCCAATTCTGCACAAAACCCTTTTCCACAGAAACTATAAAATGTACGAAATAAATGTATAATACGAATAAAGTGGCAAACATTTAATTTTAAGCGTTTTTATTATGACTTTAATGACTTAGTAGCGTGCTCAAAGACAATAATCTGCATTTTTAATAAATGGTTTGGCGGGAAACAGCTGGACATGGCGATTTATTTTTGCAATTAACATTTATTTGCACTTACAAGCGATAAAAATACAGTTTAATTTTTTCCCATAGTTACCAAAAAATCGTAATTTCTCGATCGTTTTGAATAAATAAGTCAAGAGCTTTAAAAATATTACACTAGACATTCGAGCAAGTTCTACGAGTAGAATATAGTTTTTAGTTTTCTAGTATTGGCGAATTATCTGAACGTCTACACATTGAAAAAAAAGCGTATTTTTTTACGAATGCATTTAGTTATCATACAATTTTCCCATGTTGAATGTTGTGAAGGCTTTGTTTTTGATCAGTGGGTGCATCATCTATGCGTGTCAACTTTTTTTTTATGAAAACCGCGGATAATCAATGAAATTTTAAGGCAATTTTCTTTCCCAGTCAAGGAAAGAAAGTACATATTAGCACTCAAACGTACTACATGTTTTGGCATGATTTTTGTGAAAGCTAAATAAAGCATATTCTTGAGATATTTCATATGTCATATATTTCTATTATTTTATACACCTGAATATTAAACAATTATTGAATGACAGAATGAGGTCGAGCAGCATATTATGAGGAATGTGTTATCCGAGGTTTGTCTTATCTTCCGAAGCCGAAGGCTGAGGCAGATAACACAAACCGAGACCTTAATAATTTCTCATATCCTGCGAGAATCGAATTCAATAATTGTTTTATTATTTATTTGTCGGAATACACAAAAAAGGTCGGCGAAACTTTCCTTTGTCTTTGACGGAAGCCATTTTCCCGCGTATTTGACGGAAGTATTTTCCCGCTTTTGCCATAATCCGCATAAATTAGCGTGACGTCATAGTGTGTTACATTGTTTTTCAATATACCACGAAATTACGTCAAACGTGATCATGATATATTTATTTTCAATATTCCATAGTGATGTCATAACTCCAAATTTGGGCAGCTACCGAGCGGATATGACGATTTTACCAACAGCTCTTAGCCAATCAAAACTCTTGAATTATTTTCAATAAATGATTACACTTATGTAAAGTTTAACCGGCATTAAGCATAAAAAATCAACTCGCTATTTCTGCAAAAAGCGTTCTCTAGACCTTAAAAAAATGGAGAAAAAAGCCGTGTTGTCCATTGTGATTTGTGGGCAGATAAACTGACTAGAAACAAATTATGGAATTTTACATCATAGTGAGAATATCGAATATTCTTATACTAATTAAATATCGATAAGATAATTTGGCAAAATTACTTATTAGTCATTGCAGTCATTTCCAATGTTATAAGTATATACCTTGGTCCTTTCATAGTTTGCCCCATTTTGCCCCGTGTTCGTTCCCGGGTTTATTTGGGAAGACAGCGATGCCTCCTCTGTGATATAGCCCGCGATTATTGTAGATGTACAATCATTATTAACAATGTTTAACAGCATTGATGGGCCCATCAGTGCTGTTAAATGTAGTTAACAGCATTGTACATCTACAATACTACCTCTATAGCTGTCGACATCAATCCCGAACACGCGTTGTGCGTTTTTGCCTGTGCAGTCAAAGATGACGCGCGCGCTGACCAGAAACAGAATACTTTTTTGCCTTATTTTTGTTTTAATAATTTAATTCGTCTGCGCGCACGTGATGTTGCCTAATCACATGACGCAATAATAGATGTACAAAGAAAATTAATGAAATTTTGATTGGTTGATTTTTCATCATGAGTAAAGCAGCGTCAGAGAATGTAGAATCTGTACTACTTTCTCCGAAAGAAAATAAATTGGTCGTGCAGACTTTAGGGAAAGGAAAAAAGGTTTGGCGATATTATGATAGATGATCTTAAGCCAGTTTTCCACTAAGCAAATTTATTCGCGCAAGGCGAATAATGATATCTGGTATAAAATTGTTGGATTTGATATATGCATGGCATCTCATACGAATAAATCACGACTTGGAAGTGTGATGAATTAATTTTGATCCAGTCTAAGGACTGAATTAGTTTTGAATCAGTCTAAGGACTGAACTAATTTTGATACAGTCTAAGGACTGAATTAATTTTGATCCAGTCCTAGGACTGAATTAATTTTTATCCAGACAGCTAGGACTGATTTAAATTTGACCCAGTCTTATAGGACTGAATTAATTTTGATCCAGTCCTAGGACTGAATTAAATTTGACCCAGTCTTAGGACTGAATTAATTTTGACCCAGTCTTAGGACTGAATTAATTTTGACGCAGTCTTAGGACCAGATCAATATACTTCAGCAGGCCGGTATCCTCATCATGTGAGCAAATTAAAGTAAAATGGTTGGCTAATTTACTCATGAATTTATCAATGTCAATGAGTTTGAGATTTCTTTGTAAAAATCATCTTTGTTTAACAATGGATTTTTCTTTTCCTTTTCTTCCAGTCTCTAGCTACAGCAGTTGCACAGGTATACCTGGCCTTGCCAAGCGATCGCACTGAATGGACGAAACTTGGCGCTGGAGTTGTTTGTCTGGTCAAGGATAAGCAAGAGAAATCATTCTTTATTAGATTTCTTGATATAAAGGTGCGCTAATGAAATATCTTGTGTTAATAGTTTAAGTAATTATATTAACATTATTTCCGCGTATGTTTGACAAAACCTGTGACAAAACATAATGTTGCGATTCGGGCGCGGTTAAAATGTGGCAAGCATTAACCAATTGGATCCGCAACCCAATCTCGTTCCCCGAGCATGCCCGTTCGCAGGTTAAGGGTGGGCATAGCTCTGGAGAAATCGAATTGATTCACGTTGAATTTCCAACGTGAGTTCTACGCATGCTCGGCAATGTTGCAAATATAAATAAAGTATTTAGAATTTCGCGTCGAAATTTGATACATTTTACACTGAAATCGAATTGAAAACAACTAAAAATTCTGGGAGAAATATGTACGAAAGCTTCGGTGGGATAGGGATACAGCTACCTGAAAAATACAAGGAGAACTTAGACGTTTCGAGCGAAGCTTCGGTATGTACTGTTAGTGTTTGTATACATCATACTTGACCTTTGCTGATAAATATAATCTCCTCAATAATAAGTATTATATATTTTTATGCTTTAAAATTTACATTTATATAACTCTCCTGTTAGAATTTATGGCATACGTAGTGTTAGGTATGACAGTATATAAAAGGTCAAGTACGATGTATACAAACACTAACAGCACAAGTCGAAGCGCCTTCGCTCGAAACGTCGAAGTTCTCCTTGTATTTTTCAGGTAGTTGTATCCCTATCAATCCGCAGCTTTCGCACATATTTCCTCCAGAATTTCTAGTTGTTTTCAATCGATTTCAGTGTAAAAAGTATCAAATTTTCGACGAGAAATTCCAAATATTTTGTCTATATAGAACTCACGTTGGAAATCCAACGTACTATCTGCCGTTAGCCAATCACAGGCCTGAATCAAGTCGATTTCTCCATAACCTGAGTATCAGGCCGTACTTTTTAGGGCACAGGCACGCCTGATCGTGGGCGAAAGGGAGAAAAGTACGGCCTGACACAAAAGTGGCATTTTGCCAACAGGTGGGAAATTTGTCTGAGCATGCGCGAGCAAATTGAAAAACACAATTGCGTGGAATACACGCAACGCGTGTTTGCAAAAAGGCACAATCGTGTAAATATTGCCAAATGTTTGTACAAAATAAATGACTGCTTTATGTTGAAAATGGACATGATCTAAATTAATCATACAGAATTTTTTAGTGACGTTCTATTTCAGTACCCTGCCATTGTCTCTGGTGGGCTGTCCGTGTGCATTCGATCTGAAACGGTCGCTACTATGCTGTCGAAAAATTTCGAATGTTTACATGAAAATAGAGGCAAGTCATGCATTTTACAACCTCGTAAACTGTATGAGCCCCTATTTTTACGCTTATACCTAAGATATCAAATAAAAATACATGAAACGGAGAACATTTTCAGAAAGTTTTATCGTGAGGCCACGGCCAGTTTTTAAAATATCTTTATTTCTGTTCCGGTCATCACCAAAATTGCACTAAAGCCGGGCTTGAATATACAACAAATTTTGAATCTCATCAAGTACAAAAATATTTAACGTGTAACCAAAATATGCTCACGAAATCGAAATTAATAGCTAAATTTTCAATCTAGACCCTTCTCGAAGCGGTTTTCATGAAGGAAGTTCACATTTCGGCCTTTGATTCTTGGCAAAAATTTGACAACAACACGTGCGAAGCAACTGGGTCTCAAAGACTGAGCTAAAACATTGTGAGCCCCTATTTTCCTGACGATATGTTTGATACCTACAAACACCTAAAAGTTTTTTCTTTTCATTTACCGATATTTGAAATTGAGGCCACGGGCTATTTTTGAGAAAATACAGTTCAAAGTCAAGCTATTTTTGCATATTTTCAAAATTTGTCAAATTTCGCGAGCTTGTATTTTGAACTTAGACAGCTGAAGTTACATTAAGAAACATAGGATGGAAAATTTGAGGCATATAAAGTTAATTTCAACTTACATTTCATTCTCATATCACGTCTTTCTTCGTTTATTACGGTTTTAAACAAGCCACAGATCGACGTATACGGTATTTACTCCCATGTTCACGTCGCCATATTAACTTCTTCCAATCACTCGATTACAAAACAAATGTCCCAAACCAAAGAACTCATAGTCGACTTTTAAAAGAATAACCGTTAATTTGTAAATCGTTGAATGGAAAGCAAAAAATCGTCAGCTAAAACAGCTTCTTGCTAACTTTCTGCTTTGTTTTGAATGTATAAAATGCAATGACCTTTTTTTCTGCCCGCGATTTTTTGGTCAGCGACGACAAATTTCCCACCTGTTCATTTTGCCTGGTTGTTCAGTCCAGAATCTGGACTGAGCGCTGATTGGCCGATTAGACAAACGATTTTTAAATCTGTCATTTGATTGGCTGGTGCTAATTAGATTATACTATTGTTGTTGATATATTTTATAACGATCACAACTACAATTATAGCCGGCCCACTAAACGGCTGAATTTAAATTAAAACTGCAGTAAAATTAGAAAATAATCGCAAATTAGCGAAATATATTGCAAATGTAGCTTATATTAAATCGCCATCAGATTGCACTATCGACTAACGTATAGTTATAAAGTATACTTTATAATTATACGTCAGTTTGTTGATAAATACGGCAAGCGCCATGTAAAGCTCATATTGTAGTCACTGAAACCTATGCGGAGGAGAGAGCAATCGGGTGGCGATTTAATATAAGCTACATTTGCAATATATTTCGCTAATTTGTGATTAAGTTTTTGTTAATTTTATAAGTTCATTGCAGTTTTAATTTAAATTCAGCCGTTTAGTGGGCGCCTATGCTATAATTAGATTGTTGTTGTCGTTGTGTGAAATTTAAATTTCTCCTGCGACATTTTGATTGGATACTAAATATAAACTTTGCTGTGGGCGGAAAGCGATCAGGTTAAGTTTTGTGTCAGGCTCTATTTGTAAAATAGAGCCTGATACTCAGGTTAATTTCTCCAGAGTTATGCCCACCCTTAACCTGCGAACGGGCATGCTCGGGGAACGAGATTGTCCGCAACCATGAACCAATCCAGGGTTGGAACCAATCAGGTCTGTTTAATCTTACCAATTAACCAATCAAATGCGTACTAAGCCAGTGAGTGCTGGGTAGCGGTATAGTGGAGGCCAAATCTTCACCTTTCTATTGGCTTCGATCGGGACACAGTTAAAATATAGTTGGCGATTAGGCAGCGATTAAATAGCGGTTATGTTGCGGTTATGCCAACGGAAATTATTTTTTAGTATAGGTAATAGCAGTAATAGCATGGTTTCGAGTATATATATATATATATATATATATATATATATATATATATATATATATATATATATATATATATATATATATATATATATATATATATATGTATATATATATATATATATATATATATATATATATATATATATACACTGTAAATCTGGGAGTGTTGCCACAACACCAAAATCGGTGTAAATTCTTGCCTCTGTGGGGACACCGAAAAGGTGTCAGTTAACACTGATTTTAGTGTTAATTTACACCTCTTCAGTGTAAATAGTTGTGTCTGTATGAACACCCATTTGGTGTTAATTTGCACCATCCTAGGTTATTTGACGCTGCTTTGGTGTAAATCCGCTTGCCTCTGTGGGGACACCAATTTGGTGTTTATTTACGCTGAGAGGGTAAACTTACACTATCGTAGGTTATTTAACGCTGCTTTGGTGTAAATCCGCTTGCCTCTGTGGGGACACCAATTTGGTGTTTGTTTACACTGAGAGAGTAAATTTACACTATCCTAGGTTACTTAACACTGCTTTGGTGTAAATCCGTTTGCCTCTGTGGGGACACCAATTTGGTGTTTATTTACACTGAGAGGGTAAACTTACACTGTCCTAGGTTATTTAACGCTGCTTTGGTGTAAATCCGCTTGCCTCTGTGGGGACACCAATTTGGTGTTTGTTTACACTGAGAGAGTAAACTTACACTGCCATAGGTTATCTAGCACTTCTTTGGTGTAAATCTACTTTCCTCTGTGGTGACACCAAATTGGTGTAAAGGTACACCTCGAAAGTAAACTTACACTTCCCAAGGTTTAAATATGCTTGCAGTGTAAAGTTTACTTTCTAGTGTTCAATGTAATGTAATTATATTATACCAATGTAGTAACAGTTAAAAATAAATTTATTACAAATTTAAACTATAATTATTTTTAGAGTTTAAGACTATAGTCTATATATACATATTTTGATTCAATTGAATCATTTTAACAGTTTACATCAGTCACAGACTCACAATCCAAATTAAAGTTCATGTTACCAGTACAGGTGATTTGAAAACCAATAGTCTTTGCTGAATGGCACTTTGACACAGTCAAAAATGAGAACACGTCACTATATAGCAGCGCACACAATTGACAAATGTTTTGCTGTAACTGTCCTTCGTTAAACATTAATGCATGGCCAACACGTTCCCTTGAAAAAATAATTATTTTGCATTACAGAATATTATGAAGAGTGCACTGCACCTTTTATGTGTTTATCAAACAACTTATAGATAAAACAAACTCAATCTAATAGTACTTTTGTTGGTGACATGTCAGAGTAAATATTTGAAATTTTAAATAGGCAGAAAGTTTGGCTAAACTATCACTAGGTAACACTTTTTTAGGGGCA